>CAUYPO010026697.1:0-36977 GCA_963574435.1 Cheirogaleus major
TTCACCAAGCATTGTGGGTGGAGACCCACATCTTAGGGATGTGACATACATTGTCGGGGAGAAGGGATTACCTCTAACACTCCTTAGGGAGAGGCAAAGATATACAATGTAACCAAAATGTCAAAAAACAAACAAACAAACTTTTATCGGGTGGTGGACTGGTGGGAGGGGGGAGGAGGTGAAAGGTGTATATGGACATAATGGGTGAGGTGCGCACCACCTGAGGGTTGGACACGCTTAAAGCTCTGGCACGGCGGGGTGGGGGAGGGGTGGCAGGGGCAATATATGTATCCCCAACAATACTTGTACCCCCATAATAAAATAAATAAATAAATAAATAAATAAATCACCTTAACGTTAAAAAAAACACAAAATGATAAGCTAAAATATGTACATTAAAAATGCATACTGTGTGATTATATTTATATTCAGAATACATAATATAGAGTTCTATTATAAAAAGGCAAAACTGACATATAGTGTTAGAAGTGAGGATATGGTTTATCTTTGAGATTAGATGTTGTCCAGGAGAGACACGAGGAAGATTTTGGGGTGATGGTAATAATAGAACATCATAAAATTTACCATCTAAACCATTTTTTTTGTTTACATGTCTTTTTTATTTCAAGTATATTTACACATGAGACATATCTCCAGAATTGTTTCATCTTGCAAGTATGAAACTCTATAGATATTAAACAATTCTCCTTTTCTCACTTACCCCAACCCCTGGTAACAATTCTACATTCTGTTTCTATTAACTTGACTGCTTTAGATACCTTATATAAATGGAATCATATAGTATTTGTCTTTTTGTATCTAGTTTATTTCACTTAGCATAATGTCCTCCAGGTACATCCATGTTGTAGTCTGTGAAATAATTTTCATTTTTAATGTTGTGTAGTATTCCATTGTATGTATATATTACATATTGTTTATCCATTCATCTTCAGGACATTTGAGTTGTTTCCACTTCTTGACTATTTTGAAGAGTGCTGCATTAAACATGGATGTGAAAATACCTCTTCAGGACTCTGCTTTCAACACTTTTGAATAAAGAGCCAGAAGTGAATTGCTGAATCACATAGCAGTTCTATTTTTAATTTTTGGAAGAACTTCCATACTGTGTTTGCATCATTTTAAAATACTACCAAAAATGCACAAGAGTTTCAATTTCTCCACATCTTCCCCAACACTTAGTAGGTGGATATCCAAAGGTTGGTTGCAAAGGTCATGAGTTTTCCATGCAATCACTCTGCACTTTGCACTTGTGTAAACAATCAACTGACCACATATACCTGGTCCTGAGACTTATTAAGTGTTTCCTGGTAAAAGATCATAGTGTCTGCCAAATGCCATCACATTATAAATGCAATTTACTTTCAAATATATAGAGATAGGGTATGTAGGTAGGTAATTAGGTAGCTAGGTAGGCAGATTGATAGATAGATAGTAGATAAAGATAGAGACAGGTAGTAAATGTAAAAAACAGTTAGATGGTGAGTTTAGGTGAAGAGAATACAGATGTTTATTGTAATTCTACTTTTTCTTTTCTTTTTTTTGAGGGGGGAGCAAAGTCTTCCTCTGTACCCCAGGTGAGTACAGTAGTGTTATCATAGCTCACTGCAACCTCAAACTTCTTCGTTCAAGCAACCCTCCTGCCTCAGCCTCCCGAGTAGCTGTGTTACACCACACCCAGCTAATTTTTTCAATTTTTCTTAGAGACAGGGTCTCACTCTTGCTCAGGCTGGTCTCCAACTCCTGGCTTCATGCTATCCTCCTGCCTTGGCCTCCCAAAGTGCTAGGATTACAAGCATGAGCCAACATGCCTGACTTGTTAGTTTTCATATGTTCAAATTTTGTCATGCTAGTTGAATAAGAAACATGAAACTAAAACAAAAATTTGAAAAAAATACTCAGTGATTTCACATGTAACAATCACTTTTTCTTTACAAAAAGAAGAAATAAAACTAATTTGGTAAATGTGGTTTATAAACTTACTATTATTTTAAAATGTTTGGAAATGGCATGGGAAGAGCACATTTAAAAAACATGTTTGGATTATATATTCAAATAAACATTTATTAATGTTGATTAAATATGTACAAATTTCATGTCACAACTATTATTTACACAGACTTCAGTGTAATATTTGATTTTTAAAGGACTAATATTTGTGTATGTTGTTTTTCTGAGAAGAGGCTATTTATTATGTATTCTTTTTTTAACAGGAAAAATAATTTTAAAGCATTTTAGGTATTATTTGTGCTCACACAAGATACATTAAATCTGCATTCTAGTATTTTGTTTTTACAAAATAGCATCAACATTGTAAATAGATTGCTGCTATTAAATGAATTATACATTCATTAGAACAGCAAAACCAGTCTAAAGATTGTTTTATAAAAGCAGCTGGATTCTTTTTTCTTATACCAAGGTTATAAATCATACCAGGGTTAAAAATAAATTATTTTCTAGTTCCCTGTGGATTCTCAAAGAGTTTAAAGAATGACCTGAATTTTAATGACCTACAAATTTGGCTTATCTATGTATGCAAATAACAAACTATGTTTGCCTTTTTGATACCAGGCCTTTCTGTCTATATAACGGCAACATTTATGTAGTGTGTTGCTATTAAAATTAGAAAGAATAACAATTATCATTGTGTTGTTGTATCATAGAAGTGTGATATTCCCTATGGAAAATCTATCTAAATTTATCAAAACTCTCATTTTTTTTTTAAGTTGCCAAAGCTGTGTGCTGAACAACAGGCCGTTATAAGAGATTTCTAAAATTGAGTTACTGTTACAAAAAATCCTAAGGAGATATGAAATATAAAATACTAAGCTAATTTATTTGTTACTTCATTAAAAATACTGACTAGGGTTTATCTAGTAATGAGAATATCCATATCTGAACACTGGATAGTCAAATGTTCAAAATCATAATGTCACTGTTATAGCCTGTTGATTTTTTATACAACTTATTTTGACAAATTTAACTTTTAACCTCTTAATACCAGAGTTGTCATGAGCACACAATAAATGATCATTCTGCTCATGAAAAACACCAACCCCCCAAAAAATAATTATTACAGAAATGAATGAGTAGAACAATTTGGTGAAATAATATTTTTACCTAGTTGGATAATGTATCTTACATAAGCATTGGAAATATAGCTTTGTCCAGTGGCAAATTTGTGTTTTCAAGAATGGAATTAATATGGACTTGACAAGAATAATTACACTATATATAAGAAAGGAGAGAAAAAGAACTATAACTAAAAATGCTAAGTACAGGCACAGTAATTATAGCTAGCATACATTTTGTAATGATGTCTTTAATATTCTAGACAAGTTTAAGGCATTCTTATATTTTTAAAGATTACACTTTAAGGTCTGATGATTATTAATACAAATAAGAAGAATAGAATAAGTTGGAAGTTTTTAAAAATTTAAATTTTTATTGATGTATAACATGTATTCAGAAAATGTTCAGCAATAAATCAGTTTAGAGAATAAACAAATTTATAGACCATGTTACTAGAATGTGATTTTTAAAAGCTTTTGGCACAGTGATACCAGTATATAATTAAAATCACAAAAGTGCTCTCACACAGTCTTAAAATATATGATAAATTTCAAGTCATGGAATAGAAATTATCTGGCCTTTGATTAAATCAAATTGTTCTCATGGTCACAATGACTTTCTCCCACCTTTTTTTTTTTTTGAGGAGAGGTGCTCAAAGTATGTGAGTTTATACCCTGATTAAAAAGGTTAATAATAACTTTTTTATTATTAAAATATTTTATTTTTAGAGCAGTTTTAGGTTCACAGCAAAACTGAGTTGAAAGTATAGCAAGTTCCCTTATGCCCCCTCCCCTTATACATAGCCTCCTCTACTATCAACATCCTGCACCAGAGAGGCACATTTGTGACAAGTGAAGAACTTACATTAACACATCATTATTATTCAAAGTCCAAAGTTTATGTCAGAGTTCACTCTTGCTGTTTTACAGTCCATGAGTTTTGACAAATGTATAATGACATGTGTGCACCATTATAATATCATGTAATTGTTTCACTACCCTGGAAATCCTCTGTACTCTGACCATTCCTCTTTTCTTGTCCCCATGCCCTGGCAATCATTGATATTTTTACTGCCTCCAAATGTGAATTTTAAATCATTATAACTAGGCTCAAACACATATTCATTAATCAAAATAGAAACCATTACCTGAAATAAGAAAATCACTCAAATTTGCTTTTTGCCTAACATCATTTCCACAGTCTAAAATAAATATAAAATAAACAGTAAGTAATAAGCCATTAGTAAAAAAAAAAGCAAGAAATGCACATGAAAAGGATGTATATCATAACCACACTTATTTAAGAATGTATTCCAATATTAAACGGCACATTTGAACAATGCTAAAACCGCAATTACTTTTGCACCAACCGACAATATGAGTTTTTTTAATGTAATCAAGTTTTTAGTGTTAAAGGTGAAAATGTGAGCTTTTATATTTTGCTTTGTTTATTACTAAATATACTCTAGATATAAATATACATGTATTTTGAATTCTGACAATAGCTGAGGTTTGGATACCACCTACCTCAAAGGCATAATTTATTTCTTAAACTATTTTTATTAGCTTAGAATGGATCAACTTGGGCTTATATGAGCATGTAGCAATTATGAACCTTTTGAAATAAATTTATAGGTTATGATTAAGTAAAAACATTTCCATAAAAAGCGAATTTGTGTTGTTATAATGAAATGAAATCAAATACATTTTACTCTGAGTTCTTGAAATGCCTTTTCCTGTTAAAATTTTATTTCATATTAATGTCAAAAACATCAATAGCTTTCCTTATTCTGATTTATTTTCCTCCCACCATTGTATCATCACAACAACTTTTATAATATACTTTTCAGTTGAATCTACCACCCTGGAAAGATTAAATCAATGTACAACTCTTTTATATATTTACCTTCATCAAAATATAAACATTTGACAGAATCGTGATTAATGTACATCTTTCTAGAACATCTTACTAGACATATCATAAACTGATAACATTATTTGTTATTATAGTTTAGTATAGATAAAGCTGCCAGTATAATTTAATTATTGTATCAAATGGTATTGAATTAGTTTAGGAAAGAAGTCTTTGAGTTGCAATATTTCTCTGAAGTATTTTATAATCATAGTAACATTCATTTCATAACTCATCATGTATTTATGTAGTGTAAGTAGTATTGATTGTTAAAGAAAAATTGAATATTGATGAGTATTACCTTGCCACAGCATATGTTGCTAAAGTTTCAAATTGATAACCAGTTAATAAAATAGATAAAAAATAATGAGATTGTCTTGACTATGTGTCATATGAGTGTTTAATGACTGAATATTATTATACTTGTAAAAAATCACATTAGTCATTTGGAACATGTAAAGCATATTAGCCTTTATTTAAAAATAATAATTAAAAATAAGAACTATAATACTAAAGAAATATTTAATGAAGTAGCTGTCAGTGTGCCTGCCATTAACTATTAGTGCAGTGAATTTAATACCTTTTTTTGCCACAACTCAAAGAAAAAAATATATTTAACTTCTGTCTAGGCCTATACATTAAAACAAAATTGGAACCCTTTCACTATATAATACTATATTTAGCTTTCTCATGCAAATGTATACCCTGTTTAATTTTTATTTTTCCTCCTTTATTGTATATTTCATGATAAAGAAATGCTATTTGGATGCACTGTTTTAATCCATTTGTGCTGCCATAACAAAATACCACAGACTTGGTAATTTATGAAGGACAGAAAGTTATTTTTCACAGTTCTGGAGCTGGGAAGTCCAAAATCAAGGCAGCAGTAGTTTCAGTTGTCTGCTAAGGGCTGTGTTCACCAGAGAGGAGGAATACCTTGTCCTCATATGGAAGAAGAGCAGAAGAGAGCAAAACCACTCCTGCAAGACCCTTTCATAGCAACATTAATCCATTTATAAGGGTGGTGCCCTCATGCCTTAAACCCCTCCTATTAGGTATAACTTCTCAACACTCTTATATTGGAGATTAAGTTTCCAACACGTGAATTTTGAGGGACACATTCAGACCACAGGACTCAGTAAATTTAATTTTTAACTCACTACATGTCCCACAACAGGCAATTTAAAACACATTAAATATTTAGTTTTTGGAATCAGTGTAGGAAGTGAATTTTTGAAAATGAAAGGATACACTAGAAGAAAATTGACATGAAAATGAATGAATAAATTATAAGAATGTACTGTGCATAATTAGGGTAAATATTCTTTTGTGAATTTTTGTTTCAGCTGTGTGTGTGTGTGTGTGTGTGTACATGTGTAGTGTTACAGTACATTTGGTTATGGTTAGAAATTTGATTAATATGGATTTGAGGAAATAAAAAATATTTAGGTAAAGTACCCTATTGACTTTAGTATGGCAATTTCCAGAAATCTTCCATTTTCTGGTTCTGGTACTAACAGTGGCTAAGTTACATTACTGTCCTGGACATAGGTGTCCACAAGCATGGACAATTTAGAATGATGAATAGTAAGAACATTTCCAGATATATGAATATTTACAAGACAATTTTACCCTTACAGGTAAAAATATAGCATATATGCTCAATCATATATGCAACTAAAATATTATATTGTGAAAGATTTCTTAAAAGTTTAATGACTGAACTGCCATGTGACTGCAATTGAATGAAACTGTAAATGATAGAGTTGAATTTGGCAGGTTGCTCTTATAGTATTAGCTATTCTTTAACAGTCATTTTTTAACCCAAAAAGTAAATTTAAAGAGTGATAAAAAACAATAACGCTGGTATATACAAATACTTGTTTAAAATACTTTGTAGTAAAGGTGCTATCTTACTCTCTGAATTAGATAGTATGATCATGAAAGTACTAGAAAACAGTCGGGAAATGGCGAGCTCTAACTCTGAGTAAGGGAGCTCTTGAAATTCAAATTTATTGCTGTGAAATTTTCTCTAATTATGCTCAAAATCAATAAGATAACCTGTAACACCTCTAAATATGTTTTCTATTCTATAATATAATTATTCTAAATAATTAAGGGTTTGGTTTAAGCTTAACTATAAAATATAGTAAAATTATTATAAGATTATGTATTTACAAACATGTATGTCATAAATTAAGCATTGGTTAAATAAATAAATTCTCTAAAGCATATTATGAAAAAAAATCTGGAAAAGTATGCATGAATTTAATTTGTCTCATGTATATTCTATACCTAAGAATACTAATTTGTCTTAAATACCTTTTATAATATTTAGATGGTGGCCAAATATTTTATGAAAAAATCCATTATATAATATGGAGTTAATTTTTAGAGAGAATATAGGTAAAGCAAAATGTTAGCACAACAGTTATTTTTAGGGTTATCACAAGAATGGAAAAACAAACACCACATTAAATTGATACTAATTGATCAACACTAATGTGCACATAGGGGAAGTAAAACTCACAGGGCGTCGGGCAGGTGGGAGCAGGGAGGAGGGGATGGGTAAATCCACATCTAAGGGATGTGGTGTGTGCTGTATGTGGGATGGGCACACTTGTCAGGCGGTGCAAAGGCAATTTATAGAACCAAAACATTTGTACCCCCATAATTCTCTAAAATAAAAAAAAATATTGTGTACCTGAAATGTTTTTGTTTTTCCCCTTGGACACGCTTGAAGCTCTGGCACGTGGGGGGGGAGGGGTGGTAGGGGCAATGTATGTAACCCTAACAATATTTGTACCCCCATTATATGATGAAATGAAAGGGAAAAAAACAAAAACAAAATAAATCTCATATCACCCATCCAGACTCCTGCCTCCCCTTCACTGCAGCAATATCAAGAAGAAAATTTGAAAGCAATTCTTTGAAAACCTAAACAGAGGGAGTAATTTTAGGAACCTTTCCCACCTGGGGCAGAAGTACTACTTAATCATAATACTTTTTCTGAAGTCTCAGACAGCTTTAGTTTGAAGCCATTAAAACAGTCAATAAAAGTTTATATACAAAAGCAATACTGTCTGAGTTCTGGTAACTGTTTTTCTAATTACAGGGCTATAACCCCAATATTGATTCAATTTTCCCCTCCATATATCTTGTCACACTTCAATAATTTATTGTTACCATTAGCTTGTACCAAATAGATTCATTTACATGTTGCCAATAAAAATTTTTTTTATAATCATCTGCCTCATATGAAAATGTAGTTGACAAAGCATGGAAGTGAAGTCTGATAACTTGTCTTTAAATCTTTACTCCCTAAAATTCTTGTTACCCTCCCACTTTACTTAGATGTCCACAACTTCAATTTCCTCATTTATAAAATGTCTATTTTTTCATGCATAATACATTTATTTAATTAATATCTATTAGATATCTTCTATGTCACCAGAATGTTTTTATGGGATATACAGTGATAGACAAAGTTGTTGACCTCATGAACTTACATTCTAGTGAGTGAAAAGGCAATCAACAAATATTATTATGACAGCTAGTGACATTTTCTAATTGAAGAAAAAACTGTGTAGTAAAGTGATAGAGACATTGTCAATTGCATGAATATTTCTAATACAGAGTCAAAGTCAAATATTTTGAAATTTCTCTTTTGCTCGTATTTTCTAACACATATAGAAATAGATTTTATTCATTTTATTTGTTAAGGCATAGAATTCTGTACTGTTCTCTTTCTACTTATTCAGCTTAGGTAAGTTTGGATACTTATTGCTCTATGCTTTAGACTTGATTGGAAGAGAAGGTTTGGGTGGGAATTTGTAAAGTGAAATTTTGAAACTATCTCCTGTGTATCAATCACTATAATAAAGATTCTAAATTATTTTTGAGGTTCCTCATCAAAATGGCTACTTTTCAGGATTAAAAAGTTAATGGCTATTAACTAAAGTAATGTTTGTTCTTAGGGTACTGATTCAATTATTTTCCCATTTAAAAATGAGAAAACCAAGAAGCAAAAAAGGAATACCATTAATGAGTGTAGAAACTCAGATTGGTACAATTTGTGTAAATCCAAAGCTTTGCAGTACACCACAACACTACACAATACTAAAGAATCACTTCTTAATCAGGGAGAACACTAGCTATATATTTTTTTGCTTATATATATTGTTTTATTTTTAAATAATCACAATTTATATCACTGGTGTATGTAGAAAGGGAGTGAGAGAGACCTTTCTGGGTTGGGCCCTAATATTACTTATGAGGGCTTCACCTCACCCTCATGACCTAATACCTCATCCTAATACCATCACGTTGGACATTAGGATTTCAACATATGAATGTTGGGAGAGGGGCACAAAAATTCAGACCATTGCAATTAGAACCCCAAACTACTATGCATATCCCCAACTTTCATCATTCTTCATTATATTACATTTGTTTGGGTTGTTTCAATCTCATCCCCAAAACCAGTATGTATTGTAGCTTCCATTCTTCAAGGAGGAGCTCGAGTAATGAGTTCTCAACTGCACTAACTCTTACTGATTATTTTTTCTTCTGAACACCTGTCATATTCTCCACCACTCACTCCATCAGCCCCAATTCAGAATTGAGTTTTGAATGAAGCATTGCACTTCCTCAATTACTACAATTTCTAGTTTCCATTCTAACTGTAAGCTCGATTAAGTTAAATTTTCAACATATAGACACTAGAAAGTAGAGTGCAGTGATCCAAATAGGAAAGTTTAGACATTTGTTGTTGGTTTTTAATTCCCTTTTTTACTCCTCTGTACTACACATGGTATCCAACCATTTAATTAAACACTTACAACAAACAAACAATCATATAAACTAGGCCTATTAGTGGTCCTGACATAGAATTCTAATTGTGCTGCTGAGTCTCCTTAAGGAAATCATCTTACTTTACTTTTCTGAGCACCAGCTGCTTCATCTATAAAATGAAAAGTCTAATATACCATTATCTATTTCTAGTGCTGTTTTCCTCATCAAAATAAAAGCTAGTGGATAACTTTAAACTCTTAAAATATGGAGTATAAGTAATATATAAATCAACATGGGGCAAGGTTTTAGTGATGCACATTTCAGAAAGGCTGGGTTCTCTTCTGGTGTGGTGGTCACATAATAAAGAAACATAAATGTGCGGCACTTCAGGGCAATTATCAATGTGCCCTTGATACTGCTGAAAGTGGGAAGTCACACTCAGTTATCAGAAAACCTTAACATCAGCCACACACACACACACACACACACACACACTCACATACACACGGGAAAACAAATATTGTCATTCCTTAACTCTTCTTTTTATCTTCATTCATTTTCAAACCTGGATAATCATAGTTTGTCTTTTCATTATTCTTGAATGTTAAAAAGGTATTCCATAAAAAAGTAAAATGGTTAGTTTAGCTCACAATTGCCTATTTTTCCTCCAGAAAGTCATCAGACTTCAGAGTGCAACAAAAATGCTTCCTTTATCATACTTCCTATTTTGTCATGAGGATATTAAAATACTTGTATTCAAGGGTCATGATTTAATAAAAATAAAATGTCTTACCACTTGCCTAATGGCATTCTTAGGTGAAACTGGATGTTTTTTGTTTCTTTTGTTCTTGCCTGATAAGTACATTCAGTGAACAAGTACTCCTAGTACAGTTTGGTATGACTGCCCTGACTTTTGCTGAGGTTCTAACAGTTTTTTCCAATATTGTTTTGTACCATTGGTAAAAATGTTAACAGAAAAAAGGGGACAAATATCTTCATATTATTATAAAAATAGTTTAGGGACACCCTTTGACTTTTCCTTCAATTTTAGCCCCAAAGGAAGAGATTCTATTTCTAATGTAGAAATTCTATTCCAAGTATGCATTTAATGGCAGGGGAAACAATACGAGACCAAAAGTACTTTTATGTTAATAATATTAAATAAGATATTAAGATGCTTTCCATTTACTTCAGTCCTAGTAAATACCCATAAAGATTCTTATAAGTCAAACTACAGGGTTATCTCTTTGGCCCTGTAATCTACTATGGTTACCACATTCATCTTGTCTCTCCTCTCTAAATGTTGCTAGCACTCATCTCTATTGAACCCAGAAGCCCACTTCACTGGCAGCATGTCCTGCCTTCGTTCTTTTTTTTTTTTTTTGAATATTACATATTATTTATGAAATCCTTTGGAATCCCTAAATCAGAGAATTTAGATTCACTTTGGGTATTAGAATACAATATCCATATCGCATTGGCAGTACGATTCTAGATACATCATGCTGCTGTCTCTTAACAGAGATAATAACACTAACTCTATTCTCTCCTAGGGCCTTTGCACATATCACATAAGACATCCGTCAATAATCTTAATTTGCTCCTACAACATTCATTCAGTGACCACCAATGGCATTAGTCCCTGAAAGGTAAGGAATCAAACAGGAGTCAGAGGGTGAACACAACCTCCCTGTGACACCAGTAAACCATCATTTCTCAGTCACTGGGGAGTCACGTATCTCTTGAGAATTGGAAGAACCTTATGTACCCCAGATTTCTATTCAACACTCTTGAAGCCTATCTAGGAAGGATCCCTGACCCCTAGTTAGAGCCCCACTCCAGGGAAAATACAGGACATATTTATGAATTGGACAGAAGCCACCTGAGTTCTCTGATCCATCTTACCCTTTTTCTCCTGTGAATACTCAGAGAATTCCTCACTCTAGGTGAACTGGCTGGCTCCCTTCTCTTCTCCACTGCCCTTTTAAGCAATCTTTTCATCTGGAGAAGATACCTAGGACATTGTGCTTTTCAAGAATGCTAGAGCTCCTTTCATCAATATCTTTCCCAGTATTTTGGTGAAGGAACAATGGCCACAGTTAGGTGACAAATACAATAAACCAATTCCAAAGTTTAAATAATCAATCTCGGGAATGTGTTCTATGATCAGGGAAGAGAATCATCATAATTCCTGACCAGGTGCAGGTGAAGACAAGCCTCTCAGGGGAAATAACTCAGTGAGATAGAAGAAATCTGAGTCTCTGAATGACCTCATGATGTAAAGCTGTTTTAGGAGCCTGCTCTAGTCATCTCCTTATTACTACATGAGAAAAAAATAAACTATCTTGTTTCAGCTGTTGCATTTTGATGTATTGCGGGTTATAGAGTTGTAGACTCAGTACTGATTGAATACAACAGAAGAATGCTGATATCAAAATTTGGAAACTCTTCTGTCCCAATAAATATTTATACATTTATAATTTACCCATATTCTCAAATATTGTTTGTTTAGGTTTTGAAAGTTGTTAATTATTTTTCTTATAGAACAAAACCCTACTCTACGGGTTCTAGCTATTCAATCTTATTTTGAAAAGACCAATATTCTATCCATTCCACTACTCTAAATAATTGATATAAATTGCTGGACAATTGATTTGCCCTTAGCAAAAGGTTTTGAGGCTGCAATTGATCACTAAGACAGTTGAAATGATCTGCCAAGTTATGCTACAACATGGTTTGGGGGTTGAATGAAGATAATGGTTTCAGGCTAAATCAATTTCAAGTGCAAGGATATAAATTATTGGCACTTTGAGAAATAATGCCAAGTTGCAATCCATTCTGAATCCTCTCCTAAAAGTTCTCAATGTTATATAAATAAAATATCTTTTGTATGAAATGGTCAATGGAGTTTATGATTAATAGCATATTATCATTAAATTGTAATTTAATTATATATACATGAAATATTTTATTTTTTTACTCCAACCTTCATAATTCTGCTTATGTTACTAATATATTTATTCATGAAGAAAATATGTATTAGGTGACTACAGTGTACTTCTATTTTTGGGGGGCTCTTGAGGATACTATATTATATACATAGATACTAGAAATGCTATATTCAAATTTGTGTTACTAGCTAAAATCCCCTCTGATGCTAGAAGTCCCAACTTTCTCTATAACAATTCCTTAAAGTTCATTTCATGATATAATCAGAAGCAATAAGCTGCAGTGGTAATAATGCTGGTATTGGAGTAAAAAAAAAATAAAACAAAACACCTTGGATTAAAATTATATTTACAACCCAAAATCATTGACTAGAACTATGATTATTATTTAACCATTTAATATTTGGTTTCCTTTCTGTCAAATGGGGATGATGATGCTTAGATAATATGATTGCTGTAAGGATTAAAGTACAACACTCCTGATTCTCTACACTCTTCTGCCTACTGCTCTGTTGTAAATTCTAACCAAAATTTTGGCAGACTCATACAGTTCTATCCACCCAGAGACAAGCACATCGATCAAAACTTGAATATATAAGTAAAAAAAGTTCCTGTTGTCTTTCTCTACTTTTCTTCTTACTACTTGTCATTTGAGAATAGGTGGGCACTAACCAAGAATTAGTCCACATGGGTTGGTTGTAATATTTTTCTGTCTTCAGTCTACAGAATTGCATCCTGTACATTATATACAGCAAATTATTTACTTCTTTATGAATTTTTTAAGTTTCTTTTTTTCTTTTTCGGTTTTTGCAATCTTTTTAAGAAACAGCAAACAATGTCAAATAGAAGAATATATTTTCTACTTCAGTAGTATCCTCTATATGAAAAGTAAAGTGACTTTCTCTATATATTATTTCCTTATAATTATTTTGTAATTTATGTTGGCAGGCATCACCTTCTGAAAGTAATTGAATTGCAAGGAAAACAATATTCCTGTATTTCTCTAGTTTCTTTTTGTTATGATGTATTGATTCTTCTTTCCCAAGAATACAAACCCTTGTTTTAAAATTCAATAAAGTTATGCATTTGAGTGATGGTAGTTGCTCTTATTTATTAAAAGATAAAATATTTTCAAACTTTGATAATTTACTATGAATTACACATTCCTTGTGACATGTTTCAAAAATTATCTGGGTAGTTTAATGTCTTAAAATATTGAAATTGAGAACTCTTGAGTCATACGATATAGGTTCTGGTAATTTTCTTTCTTCCATACCTTACTTGAAGCTTATGTTTCAACAATATATTTTAGTCCAAAATAGGAACACATATCATTTTTTTTCAAAGCACCACTGTATTGATTTAACTGACATCTTATTAACAGGGATTTTTTTTCCATGAGAGAAGCTTCTATTGATTGTAAGGTGAATATGAAAGATGTAAAATCAAACCAAGGGAATAAAATGTGTTTCTAACAACCCATTTAATTAGCAAGAGGTCAAGTAGATCCGTTGTCTGGTAACCATTTAAAAATTCATTTACTTTTATCATCTGAAACTTAAATGTATAGTTTATAATATTTATGATGTTGATGATTAAAAGTCTTTGTGGGTTGAAATCTTTAAAGTCTCTGTAATCCCTCTTAGTGTCTTGTAGTAAAGTTTTATTGGACATAATTAGTATTCTACCTAGACTGCCCAGGAACTGCTAACCTCTTTAAGCCCAATAGGATATACCAATGTATAATTATATTTGAGATCATCTCTGAGTAAAGATTGAATAATACAAATCTGCACTCATTATAAATAACCACCTTTCTCAGCAAATATGTATTTGTTGAATGCCTACTATGTGCAATGTTGCATTATAGACTGAAAAGCTAGTTCTCTAAAATTAAACAGACTGGTTATATAACATTAAGCAGCCGGCATTTAAGAGGAAGATTTAAACCAAAATGTACCAATGTGGTTACACAAATATATATGCTATATTAGAAGTTTAAACTAGCTGTTGAGGAAACAGTAAATATATATATGTTTTACTATGAGTATATAAGATATATTTTTACTATGTATATGTACATACACCATAGGTATGTGTTTTTACTGTGAGACAGGTTAACTTGTCCAAAAAAGACAATTTTAAACTCAGTTGCAAAGATAAAGAAGGTAATTTATAGGTAGAGAAGGCAAAATGCAGGTTTTCTGGTGTAAAAACAGCAAGTGAAAAGCTAGGGAGGTGGGAAAATAAATAGTGTATTGGATGAACAGAATCATATTAGTGAGAAAATAATGAGAACAGGAGGAGGATAGAGCAAAATTAAGAAAGACTGTGAATGTAAGAATAAGAGATCCAAATTTTATTTGAAGGTATCTTGAAAGTTTTTGAACAGGAGGACGACATGAGCCCAACTGAATTATAGGAAGTTTGCTGCAATGGTCACATGCATTACTGGTTGCAATGGTGAGACTCTGAAGGCAATGGGAATGTTCAGGTGACAGATGCCAAAGAACTAAATTAGGAAAATGACTGTGGAATTGAAAAGACTTTTTCCTTAGAAATGAAGAAGGTGATCTGTATAATCTATAATGGGATAAAAGTAAAAACCAATTTTGTTCCCCTTTAAATCAGAGTAATAGATTTAATGCCTTACTTAACTTCTGTCATTTCCTACTCTGTCACCAGAAAAACACATTATTTATCCTTCTTTATCAAGCATGTGTATACGCACAGCATAATCAGTTCCAAGTGGCCTTTTGCATTGATCCCACTGCCTTATTTCCATCATGTCTTTTAGTACATAGTAATGTGATGTTTGTAACCTGTAACCTGGGTGAGTCATTCTAAGTGTGATTCAGCATGGGTGACTAATCTCAAGTCTGGACCACTGGGAAATTTTAGTAGCTCATATCACTTTCAATTAAATCTCAGTAATATCTAAAGTATATGCAACTACAAGGAAAGAGAGTTTTATATTAACATAAAAAGTGGAGAAAGGGAATAGTATAGTGACCAGGAGAATGTAGTTCTATTACTGTTTAATACTAGACAACAATGCTATTCTTGAAAATCTTTTTTAGTCATTTGATTGAATTATCATCTTATTTGAGCATGCACCCAAAAAGATAATAACAATAAATCTTGTTATTCTGGACTAATTATGAACCAACCACCAAGTTGAATGCTTTGCATGAGGTATACTTTTTAACTCCCAAAACTATTCAATGAGTTATGAATTATAATTAAACTCAATTTGTAGTTAAATAAATTGAAACATATATAATTATGTCTAGAAATCATAATTCAAGTAAGTGGGAGAGCCACTCAGAAACTCAAACCTTTCTCATGCTGAATTCAAGAGTCTTAAGCACTCCTTGATAGTGCATTTTCCAATATTGAATTGTTTCCATGCAAAGACCTAAACCTCACAATACTTTTTATTGCATTTTTCGTGCAGGTCCTTCTTTTATTGCATTGTTCATGCTATATGTCCTTCTATGAAAATAATGTCCAGTATTACCTCTACTTTTACTTGTGATATCTCATTGTCAAAGGAATTCTAGAACCTTAGCATTCCTTCTGTTTAAAGATACACACGATTAATTTTAAGAGTAAAAATACTGATGATGATTAAATTAAAAGTTAACAGTTATTGATCAGCTATTCATGCTAGGGTCTATCCTAAATTGATCTCAATCCTATTTAGAACAGTTAAAATTCATATAAGCAGGAAAAATGGCTAAGTAAGAAATGGAGGTTTTCTCTCTGACCACACTTTCTTTTACCAAATTTTCCTACATAATTACAACTCATTCTTGAAGTTTCAACTTAGAATTCACTGTCCCAGGTAGATTTTCAGGTCCCCCCATGTCAATGCCTGTCAAGGCAAGGCTATGTACCCCACCTACATGTTCCTTTACATCCCTTATCATAACAGGACACTGTTTTAATTGCCTGCAGACTATGAACTCTATAGTATGGGATCTTGTTCATCATTGTATCTTGTTCCTGGTAACAGTGCTACAAGTTGAATGAAAGAATGAACTAATTATGGAATGAGATTTTCCCTACATCCACATCCACTGATATTCAAACTATAGACAATCTCTAATTTAATTTTAGCAGGTGCTTTTGGTGACTGAATAGCATTCTCTGAGTCCATCTGTGATTTCAGGCCAGCAGTGGCAAAGAGTTTTTACTTCTACTGACAAAGTCCCACCTTATCATGACACCAAGTTTGTATTTCCACTTTCTTGACCAAAGTTTTCTCTAAAGTTTTGGAAATGGTCATTCAGTGTAAAAGAACTGGCTGGAAATAAGGGAGAGTTAACTCCTATAGGAGCAATTCCCAATTAATAAGGGAGAGACTTCAGTAAATACCTCAGCCTTACACCTGTTTCACAGATCATTCTACAAGGCTTTCTGTAAACTTCTATGACATCCTGAAGTAATATTTCTCAGGTGTAAATAAACACCCTTTATAAAAACTAATATTGGATTTTATTTTTTGTATCTCACTTTACATGCTGCCTCACTCCTACTTTTTGGAAACAAATCCCAATTACTTATAATCAAGTCCTTGTTTCAAACTGAGACCCTTAGATACTATAAAATTCTGTAGATCACTGGATTAATAGGTTACTTTTGGTTTTTCTTTCCAAAACCACTTTTTCTCATCCTCTCACACTGGAAGCCTTACCCTCCTTTCCACATTGAGATTACCATGGCACCTAACATGGTAGGATGATAATACTAATGTAGCAATGACAGATTCCATTCTCAGTTCTACTCCTTACACTCTTTCTGCAGGTCCTCTACAGACTTTAAGTTTACACAATGACTACCTCTTCATATCCTATCTCTGTGTACCATTGTAGATCTCGACCTATTCATTATACTGTAGCCCTTACTCTAGATGCTGGGATGAAATAACTAGGAAAGTTTGAGTTGGGCTATTTATTTAAATTGCAACAGAATCTTAGCATATTTTATTGCTATTTAAAGATATCTGATAGCTACAAAGAAAATAAAATACCTAAGAGTATACTTAACCAAGGAGGTGAAAGATCTCTATAAGGAAAACTATGAAACACTGAGGAAAGAAATTGCAAACAAATGGAAAATATAGCATGCTCATGGATTGGCAGAATCAACGTTTTTAAAATATTCATACTACCCAAAGTGATTTACAGATTCAATGCAATCCACATCAAAATACCAACATTATTTTTCATAGATCTAGAAAAAAATGATTCTATGCTTTGTTTGGAAACATAAAAGAGCCCAAATAGCCAAAGTAATGTTAAGCAAAAAGAACAAATCTTAAGACATTACTTCAGCAGACCTTAAGCTATACTTCAGGGCTATAGTAACCAAAACTATAAGGTACTGGCACAAAAATACAGACATAGACCAATGGAACAGAATAGAAAATCCAGATATAAAACCATCTGCATATTGCCATCTGATCTCTGACAAAGCAGACAACAATATACACTGGGGAGAAGACGGCCTATTCAATAAATGGTGCTGGGAAAATTGGATAGCCACATGTAGAAGATTAAAACAGGATCAATATCTCTCAACACGCACAAAATTAATTCAAGATGAATAACAGACTTAAACTTAAGACATGGAAGCATAAGAATTCTAGAAGGCAATGTCAGAAAAACTCTTCTAGATATTGACTTAGGCAATGAAATTATGAAGGAGACCCCAATAGCAATTACAGCAACAACAAAAATTACTAAATGGGACTTGATTAAATGAAAAAGCTTCTGTACAGCCAAGGAAACAATCAACAGAACAAATAGCCTACAGAACGGGAGAATACATTTGCATGCTATACACACTATAAAGGGCTAATAACCAGAATTTACAAAGAACTCAAGCAAACGAGCAAGAAAGAATCAAACAACCCCATTAAAAAATGGGCAAAAGACATGAACAGAACTTTTCAAAAGAAGATAGACAAATGGGAAATAAACATATACAAAAATGTTCAACATCACTAATCACAAGGGAAATCCAAATCAAAACCACAATGAGATATCACGTAACCCTGGTGAGAATGGCTTTTATTAAAAAGTCCCAAAATAATAGATGCTGGTGTGGATGCAGAGAGAAAGGAACACTTACACGCTGTTGGTGGAACTGCAAACTAGTACAACCTCTATGGAAAATAATAAGTAGATTCCTCAAAGAACAGAGACTAGACCTACCATTTGATCTATCAGTCCCACTACTGAGTATGCACCCAAAGGAAGGGAAGTTGTTTTATCAAAAAGACACCTGCCTTAGGTTTAAGTCTGTTATCCATCTTGAGTGAATTTTTGTGAGAGGTGAGAAGTGGGGATCCTGATTCGCTCTTCTGCTTGTAGCTAACCAGTTTTCCCAGCACCATTTATTGAAGAGAGAATCTTTTCCCCATTGTATATTTTTGTCTGCTTTATCAAAAATTAGGTTGCCGTATACTAATCTCTCTTTTTTTTTTTGAAATCCTATATGGAAGATGGAAGTTCTTTTAGACAATTGTGTTAAGTCTCTGAAACATTTCCATAAAAATTAAGACTGCTAACATTAAAGCTTTGGAAATGCAGGAAGCATATTTAATTTTCTGAGATTATCATTGGAATCATGATTCACTATTGCAATGATTGAGGAGGATGAAAGGGACTTTTATTTTTTACTCCCTATTTTTTGAAGTTTATAATTAATATATATTCATATAATATTAAAAGTTCATTTTCCAAATATTTTTAGAAAGGAAGGAAGAAATGAGTAAGTGAGAGAGAGTAAAAATGGAAGAAAGAAAAAGAAGAGAAGGGAGGGAGAAAGGAAGGAAAAGCAAGATTGGAGAAAGGAAGGACTACCTCAATTTATAAAAATCAAATACAGTACAACAGTCTAAGTAAACCAGAGCTAAAGGTATTAACATGGTTGACATACATAGTGTTATGTGGAAAAAACATATTTTGGAAAAATACTTATACATGTATTTTTGTTTTAATTATTGCTCTCTGAATGATCCTGAATATCTCATATCCTAGGGAAGAAAATAGTCAAGATGACCGTGTGTCAGTCTACATATCAAGAAATGTTTGTTCAGTTTTTTTCAAACATTCATAAAATAGCTTTTTAAAAAAACGTTTATTATGGAAATGTTCAAACATACACAGAATACAGTGAATTGTATAACACACCTACCTATTATCAAGCTTTAACAATTAACAATATTCTGCCACTCTTATTGCTTCTATTCTCTGAAAATATTTTTTTGTGTGTGTGAGGACAAAGTATTATAAGAAAGCCACCCACTTTTGGGTATTTTTACCAATGAATACTTCAGTATGCATCTAATGATAAGGACTTTTTTTTTTAAATTTCAGAATATTATGGGACTACAAATGCTTTGGTCATATAAGTTGCTTTTGCACTGCCTGAGTCAAAGCTAGAAGCATTCTCATCCCCCAGACAGTAGGAACTGCGCCCATTAGGTGTGAATTTACCAATCCCTTCTTCCCCCCTCCCACTTGCCCAGTTCCCAATGAATGTTACTTCCATATGTGCACAAGTGTTGATCCATTAGTACCATTTTTTGTGTGTGTGAGAAAGAGCCCATTAATGCTGATTTAGTGGTGAGTACTTGTGGTGGTTGTTTTTCCATTCTTGTGAATACTTCACTTAGAAGAATGGGGTCCAGCTCCATCCAGGATAATACAAGAGGTATTAGTTCACCATTTTTTATGGTTGAGTAGTACTCCATGGTATACATACACCACAATTTATTAATCTACTCATGTATTGATGAGCACTTGGGTTCTTTCCACCTCTTTGCAATTGTGGGTTGTGCTGCTATAAACATTTGAACGCAGATGGGTTTTGTTTTGTTTTTTTTTTTAGAATGTCTTTTTTTCCCTCTGAGTAAATAGCCATTAGTAGGATTGCTGTATCAAATGGTAGTTCTACTTTTAGTTCTTTGAGGTATCTCCGTACTACTTTTCATAGAAGTTGTACTAGTTTTAAAGAACACGTAACTATCATACCATTAAATTATACATTGGTAAGGCAGTGGCAATGATTTGTGGAGATAATTCTTTCTAGTAGTTTAAAATTGTGGAACACTAGAGGAAGATCAATCCTTGGAAAATGCTCTCTTGCTTTTAGAAAGTTAGAGAAAACCCTGCAGTGGTTGTGGGCTTGTATTCTCTGTCTCTTTCTTTCCCCTGTCCTCTTGGTTTTGTGAATTTTCTGATTAATTTAGAGGTAAAAATAGGGAAAACATGATGGATCCTTAATGGTTGTTTGGAAAGATTTTAAATTATGTTCCTAAGTAAAGGTTGAAAATGTTGGTGTCTTCCAGGTCTAAAAGCTTTTATCTGTCCATGCCAAGGCTACTTTGCCTCTTTTGCTTAGGCAAGAGAAAATCTGTATTTAATTCTTCCTGCTGTATAATGATCTGGACTTCTGTTGTATGTAACTAGATAATAAATAAATGAAACATGGAAGAAGCTGCATTAACTCTGCAAAAAGTGATTCTTGCCATTTTTATATTTACAAACAACATGCCCTCTTTCTTTTTGATTGTCAGAGTTTATTGTAGAGACTGCCTTGAGTACTGTACATTAGACTCTTTGCTGTTCAACTATGCCATTGTAGGTCAAGTCAGTAACAATAAATTTGCAGTAACTGACCTATTGTCTACATGTACAAATTAGTATATTGATGAATGAACACAATCTAATGACCAAAAACAGTGATTCTTTACCTTACAACATCAATTCACAATAGGCTCTGTAGTACTCTACTCACCTTAGTTTCTTATAGAGCATGTTATATTTTAGAGTGTTCCTTGAATTTAGAATGGAGACTTGATTATTTCTGAAAGAAATGTATCTAACATTCAGGTTTGGCTTTGAGAATACACTTGTCATTACTGAAGGATTACAAGTCATAATTCTACATATGA
The DNA here is from genome assembly GCA_963574435.1 of Cheirogaleus major. Classification (NCBI taxonomy): domain Eukaryota; kingdom Metazoa; phylum Chordata; class Mammalia; order Primates; family Cheirogaleidae; genus Cheirogaleus; species Cheirogaleus major. The sequence continues at coordinate 21,712 of CAUYPO010026697.1, forward strand.
TTCAGACTGGGATACTTCTAGCTTCCAGCAAATAGTCATTTCCCTCAACAAAAACACACACTACCATGTACTTGAGCAGTTGATAAAGCTGGTGTTATATTTTATATTTGTGTGTGTAAATAGAGATAATGATAAATGAACTTACATGGAAAGACTGTGCATAAACAAGTAAGAAATAGCACTCCCCTGCCCTTTTAAAATCACTGAAAATATGTGGGTGTGTGAGTAGAAGTATATGACCCAGTATGCAATAAAGTCAACTTTTGTATCATGCATTGGTTTTAACCATCCATTTATATGTGTTAGATTTGTTTGTTTGCATTTATTGACTATGGATAGACTGTACTATCTATATCAATTGTGGTGTTATTATTCCATAACTTTTATTAAATATAAATTTTTATATAGCTACATGGTATATACAATTTAAAAGGTTCTAAAAAATTATCCAATGAAAAGTAAGTCTTTCCTGCCCCCCAGCCATCCTCCTTCCACCCTAGGAGATGACTGCTATTAGTAATGTCTTGTATTCTACACTACTGTAAAGGTGAGCTTTATTAAGAATGCTTTTATTGTTATTTATACTCAAAAGTCTGAGAAGATTATATTACCCATGGGAAGGCAAAGTTGTTATCCACAAGCTATGATAGGATCCTTAAAAACAGTAAATATGGATTTAACTTTTCTAGCTATCTGATAGCTAATATGCATCATTCATATTTACATATGTAGCTAATATATATATATGTTGTACTTTTACTATCAAATTAGTTATAGTAGTACACTATAATTAGACATTGTATAAATCTTTACAGGTAAATAAACTCCACCTTGACCTTCAAATGTTTTGAGTCTGGTTGTGGTGGCTCATGCCTGTAATCCTAGCCCTTTGGGAGGCTGAAGCAGGAAGATTGCTTGAGGCCAGGAGTTCAAGACCACTCTGGGCAATAGTGAGACCCCATCGCTACAAAAAATAAAAAAGTTAGTTGGGCGTGGTGGCTCTCACCTGTAGTCCCAGCTACTCAGGAGGCTGAGGCAAGAGCATTGCTTGAACCTGGGAGTCTGAGGTTGTAGTAAGACCAGCCTGAGCAACATAGTGAGATACCATATCTACAAAAAATGGAAAAATTAGCTGGGTGTTATGGTGTGTACCTGGAGTCCCAGCTACTCAGAAGGCTAAGACAGAGGATCGCTAGAGCTCAGGAATTTGAGGTTGCTGTGAGCTATGATGATGCCACTGCACTCTAGCCTGGGCAACAAAGTGAAACCCTGTATCAAAACAAGAAAAGGTTTGAGCTTAAAAATGTTTGGAATGGATCGTTATAGTCTATTCAGTTCTGAAGAATATTGGAGGCTGGGCACAGTGGTGCATGCCTGTCATTCCAGCTACTAGAGAGACTGAGGCAGAGGATCACTTTGAGGCCAGGAGTTAAAGGCTGTGGTGTGCTATGATGATCACTCTTGTGAATAGCCAGTTGGGCAATATAGTGATACCCCGTCTTTTAAAACTAAAAAGTATATTGGGACCATTTGAAATTTTTGCTTAGTAGAGTAGCTGATCTGGCTGATAGCATGAACCCATTATGCTTTATTCTTTCCTCTCCATTTTATGAGATATTTAGGGTCATGCTAATAAGTAAAACTAAATTGTGAGCCCCTGCCAAACAACCTCCAGCTGTCACTTGTCCAGATGTTTAATGTCAGATGACCTTTAGGGTAGCAGGAATAACAAATGAAAGCTCCTTAGTTTATATCTTCTGTAGTAATATTATGATACCTTGGAGTATGGAAAAGGAGATGGGGTGAGAAGATGCACCCAGAGTTGTCAGTTATTCAGTGAAATCTATTATCTCATAGACAGGATATATAATTTTTCTAATTATGTACTGCCTATGACTGTTCTTCTGGGAATGTGGAATAAAAGGAAAGTGAAACCAGAGATGTACAATACTGACTGTTAGAAAACTTTAATAATTAATTAGAGAACATCTATGGTACTACAGGGTCAGGGTGCAAGGAAGATCATTGATCCGTTTAATATATAACATAAGTAAAGCTTGCTCCCCTTTATGTATTGTAACACTTCAGTTATTGCACTGGTATAGGGATGGCTGCTAATAAACAGAATAACCGATCATATGTAGTGCTATTGCTTTACTAGTCTATTAAATTCATTGAATTCCTTTACATTTAAATTGTCACATTTATTTATCAGTGTAAATTTTAATGGTACCCATATTTTGAGGTAGTTATGTGTGTATTTTTAACCTGAGAGCCTTCTCCCTTTTTTTTAGTCATTAAAAAAGTCACACTTTAATTTTTACTACTTTGGTAGCTATGCAATGATAACTTATTTAAATTTGTAAATCTCTGATTATTACTATTTACATATGCTTGTTGGATACTGTATGTCTTCTTTAGTGCTTGCTCATTGGGAACTGCCTTTCTCCATTGTCCATTATTTGTCTTTGGATTCTTTCGTTGCAAAAGGCAAATTTTAGTTTCTGTACTAAGCGACTACATTCCCGAGCAGAATTTCATCTTCACGTCCTGAGTGCTTTCTGATCAGAAACAGAGTTTGGTAAAGAGCCTTTGGTTATTGTATGGCTGCTATATAAATGCTGTTTTTAATAAGTACCAAAAATATATTGAAGTTTGTCCTTGGATGAGAGTATCACTGTTGGCCTTTCAGTGAACTTTGAGCCTGAGCTGTTTCATTCAAGGCAGCATGATGTCATTTGACTGCAAAATTCTCCGTTGCTAGAAAAAAGAATGTTGTTCCCCTAAATAACCTAAAGGACTGAAAAATGCTGGCACAACATTATTCACCTCTCAGGTCTCCACTAAAGACTTTAGCATTGTAAGGGTTTTATTGTTTGCGGAGGAAGGGTGGGGATATGGTAGAGAGTAGGGAAAAACAAAAACTGTATCTGGTCCTGAATCTGAGGAATTCTACTGCTCACATAAAATCAGCTGTCATTATGACCCAGCTTCTACTCCCTTCTCCAAATAAGAGCCTTTGGTTCAGTCTTCGATTCTTCTTTTATAAATTAGAGTGTGAATTTTAAATTTATAATTGAGTTTATAAATAAGTTTAATGTTTATTTATAAATCAGTATGAATTTTTTAATTAAAACACTAAGTTTCTTTCTTGATCTATATTTTCAGCTTGTGAACATATTTTAGGTTTTCAACAGAACCTTAAAGCAGATAGGTATTGGACTATCTCACATATAAAACTAGGACCATTTGGGTCAGCATTTTTACCCTTATTTGAGAAATCGATTTCCCTGGTAGCAATAGCATTGCATTTAATTTCAGAGAGTACAACAGGTTATTAACATCTGCTAGAGTTGGGAGGTCGAAGTTTACTAACAGTGGTACGTATAATTGATTTACTGTGTCTTCTAAGGCTCCCAGAGCTACAGCTGAGAGAATTTGTTACTGGAAGTTTAAGAAATGTAGGGAAAGATGGAACAAGAACAGAAAAAAAAATAGATTTTTCCTTCATTATTTTCATAAATAAGCACTGCTCAATGTTAAATATTTTATGGTTTTTTTTTGTTTTTTTTTTTCAGGGTATTATGAGGGTACAAACATTTTGGTTATATTTTATGTTTTTGCCTCACCCAAGCAAAGGTTAGAGACATGCCCTTCTCCTATACAATGCTTACCGTGTCCTTTACTTGTGAGTTTACCCCCCCAACTCCCTAATCCCTGGAGAATATTACTACCATGTGATCACCATAGTGTTAATCAGTCAATACCAATTTGATATTTTATGTTTTATGTTAGTTTCTGTAAAGAGAGCACTTATAACCTGTGTGTGGTTAGTGTTTTAACTTTTATATGCATTGGCAATTCTTTTTTTTTTTTTTTTGAGACAGGGTCTCACTTCGTTGCCCTGAGTAGAGTGCCGTGGTGTCAGCCTAGCTCACAGCAACCTCAAACTCCTGGGCTCAAGCGATCTTCCTGCCTCAGCCTCCTGAGTAAATGGGACTACAGGCACACACCATGCCGTCTGGCTAATATTTCTGTCTTTAGTAGAGATGGGGTCTCACTCTTGCTCAGGCTGGTCTCGAACTCTCCTGAGCCTAAGCGATCCTCCCGCCTCAGCCTCCCAGAGGGCTAGGATTACAGACATGAGCCACTGTGCCCAGCCTCACTGACAGTTCTTTTTCATTGCTTTAAGTAAAACAGTGCTAGATACAAATGTGGTTTTTATTTTTTCATATTTTTATTGTAAAGATTTACCAAAATCCTTTAAAATTCATTTTTAAGAAGTCTAATTTTTTCTGAGTATCTAAAACCATGCTGAATACACTAAGAAGAGTAATTAATTACCTGTCCTAATATATAGTATACTCAATATTTTAATGACAAAAACTCATCTTTCATCTTCTAAGTAGAAGACTACTTTTGTTGCAGATGAACTTTGGTTATTGAGATCAAGCTGTTTCTTTTGGGATATTTTAGAAAGAATTTGATTCCATAACAGTGAGGTTATATTCTCATTCTTTGGGGGGGAAAAAACCCTGAAAGATGAAAAGGTTTAAATTTCTCCAGACTTGGAATAATGCCTTCTGAACCTTGGTTCAAACCCACCCAATCTAACCTCCGCTAACCAGTGTTAAAGATATGAATATTTGAAGAAACTTAAGGATGTCAGTTAAGATGTCTGCTAATATAATTTTTATAACTGTAATTTAGTAATTGTTATTTGCATAACTTAATGGTTTGTACCTATAGTTCAACAGCATGTAAAGCAATGCTTCTACCTTTCTCTAATTCATAAATCCCATATTTTCTGTGGGTAATTTTTAAAAATTCTGTATCAGTTGAATCTTTTATTATGATGCAGAAGACATCTAAAAATTTAAAACTAGAATTCTTTCAAGCTTTTTATACATTTGTAAAGTTATATTATAAATTGACTTTTTGGAGTATTGTGAATTTTGTTATATGGCATTCAGACTTAGGGACATTATTAAGGGACCATTTAATCTTTCTGTTCATAATTTTATTTATGTTATTCTACTGATTTGGAAGTATTTTTAGTTTAGATTAACAGAACTAATTTTCAAACACCAGCCCTAAAAGCAGATTTTTTTGTTTTCTTTACATATAAGCACATATAAAAATATATAAATATGTACATAGAAACACATATATATACATACCCACATATATCCCTGTAAGAGAGAAAAATACACTGATTTTTTTTTTTAGTTCTTATTTACTCAGTGTAAGCATGATCTGCTTATAAACAGTATAAACAGTCCAGCTCACAATTGCCTCATAATAATCTACTCATCTTGGCCTTGCTTGTTGATCTTTACTTATCAAATTCTTATGTGTAGAGGCAGTACTTTTGAAGTTGTATTCTGTAAAGCAGATGAATAGTACGTCCTTTTTAGTTAGGTGGATAAAAGTATGTTTTAAATTACTGTACTAAAGGTGGGAAATAAAACATGGCAATATTTATATATCAGAATTCCATATCCTTTTCTTGTACCAAGTTTATTAATTATCTGAGACAATTGGTAAATGTAAAAGATACTAAACATTTTTCTTTAGGTAGCTGATATATATCTTGGTCCGTCAGTCTTGTGTTTGCAAGATAGGGAATTTTACTCTTACTTAAATATACTCTCTTAAATTCTCTTTTGTACCTCCATTCTAAGCAATGTGGAAAACTTAATCTCAATCAATTATAACCCCTCCAAAGTTGCTTCTAAATTTCTAAGGCTTCTAATTGCTTCTAAGGCTTACAGAGTATTTAAGTATGAGGTAAGGGGTTTAGGGACATTTTATCTGCATTGCCACAACTGAGATGCCCAAGTTCCCCATCAGATCTTTGGTCTTTGGTTCATATAGGTCTCTGCAGCATCCATCCTTGTTTCTAATTCAAATCCTATCAGTTCTCTGGAATATGTCCATGTACTCTTGTTCACATAGGAGACATTCTTCTCACCTAAGCTATAGAGAACATTGTGAGGTTGTCTCACACCTGGCCGTGGAGACACACTGTGTGCATACCTCTTCTACCCTTGTACCATATTGGATCTTGAGCCACTTTCCTTAACTCTGTCTAAGAATGAAGAGATAATTTTTCACAGCTGTTGGTCCCTAAAAGTTTTTCTGGAATTATACCATTCCCTATCTATCCTTGCAGACACTCTTTTTATCCCTTTATGTCTCTGCCACTATTGTTCCAATCTCATGGTATCATTCCTAATAATTGGGTGGTTACAGAGCATGGAAGCTTTGCTTTTACTATATTTTCTTTTAATCTTTTCTTCTTATCCCCTGGTTAAGGTTTTTAATTATTTTTTCCCTGTGACCTGGTATGTCACACTCCTTCTCAAGTCAGTGAACATAGAATGTTCTTCCTACCTGAATTGAGGGAAATTTTGAAATATAAGTAAATACGGCTGGGCATAGTGGCTCACACCTGGAATCCTAGCACTCTGGGGGGCCAAGGCAGGGCGATGGTGTATGGTCAGGGGTTTAATACCAGCCTGAGCAAGAGCAAGACCCTATCTCTACAAAAAATAGAAAAATTATCCAGGTGTGGTGGCATGGGCCTGTAGTTCCTGCTGCTTGGGAGGCTGAGGCAGGAGGATCGCTTGAGCTCAAGAGTTTGAGGTTGCAGTGAACTGTGACAACAGCACTGCATTCTAGCCGGGGCAACATGGCAAGACTTTGTCTCAAAGAAAAAAATGTGGGAGTAAGGTAAGGATATTTATCTGATGTTGAAAAATATTATCCCTCCAACTTATTTTTTATTTTGCCCATCTTCTGATGGCTTCAAAGCATTCTTAATTAGAAAACTATTTGCAGTAAAAAAAACTATGGAAATTCTTCTTAGAATCGCTAGGATTTTGGGATTCAGATTTATGCTACTATTTCTAGAAGTATATTTGGAATCTTTACTACTTCCTTTGGAAAGCTGATTAGGGCACAAAGGGTCCTTCTTCTCTGTTTTCACTGTGGGAAATTCCAAACATATACAAAGCTAAAAAACAATAATATAATGAACCTCCATATACCTATCAGCCAGCTTCAAAAAGGATCAACTAATGACCAATCTGGTTTAATCTATATTCCTCCTCCCTACCTCCATCCCTGCCACTGAGTTATTTTGAAGCCAATGGCAGATAGCATATTATCCCCATTTTGATGATGAATAAATAAGTGTCAAATCATTCTGGTGCCATTACTTAGTACAGAATTCAAAACTATGACCACCCAGTAAATACTTATTGAGTACTTATTCTGTGACAGGTACTAGTATAGGCTCAGCATATATAGAAGGCAACATGAACTCTTGGAGAAATTCACATTATGTACTAATTAGTTATGCAAGGGCATGGTTTCTCACTTCTGCTTAAAACTTTCCAATGCCTTTCCATCATATTACTTTAGCTTTATTACTTAAAAAAAAAAAAAAAAAAAGCCCTTAGTAATCTGCTTGTGTTGCCTCCCTTTGCCTGAATGACTCATCTTCTTCTCACAACCTGGCTCACCCCACCCAACCATAGTGGTCTCCTGTCTGTTACTGAAATATCTCCTTTAAGTTCCCACCTCAAAATCTTGTACTTGATATTCCCTTTGTAAGACTTTCCCCTCAGATATCTGCATAACCTCTTCCCTCACCTCTTTAAAAATCTTCTCTATCTTTATCTGCTTTCCAAAGCATGTTCTATCCTCTAGGTATTTTTCCATATTCACGTTTTTCACTAGTATTTAAGGGGTAGAGATTTCAAGGATCCTCTTGTTCTGTTCTGTATTAAGAATATAATATGAAATATATTTATCATAAAGGTTACAAATGATATGGGGACAGTTCAGCCTTTTGAAAACAAGTTTACTTATCAGCTTTGCAATATATACCAGAATTATTTCCAAAAGAATTTTTAAATAATTGATTATGGTATTCTTCTCTTTATGATATCATTCACTATCATAAGAATTTAAGTGTATGCTTTTGTGATCACTTGTGTTTTGTGACACATGCCAGCATGCCTCTCATCTATAGAGCTGCAGATTTGAAGATACAGCAGCTAAAAGTTTTAACCACTGCAAATCTTATACTTTAGTGCTATACGTGCCTCTGATGAGTAATTCACCTAATTAGGTACCACTTCTCCTCTTGCAGCAAGATGAGCTTTTTTGTATATATTTTTTTAATTTAATTTTTTTTTTTTTGAGACAGAGCCTCACTCTGTTGTCTGGGCTAGAGTGCTGTGGAGTCAGCTCATACCCCCGGGATCAAGCTATTCTCTTGCCTCAGCCTCCCAAGTAGCTAAGACTACAGGCATGCACCACCTTGCCTGGCTAATTTTTTCTATTTTTAGTAGAGATGGGATCTTGCTCTTGCACAGGCTGGTCTCGAACTCCTGAGCTCAAACAAGCCTCCTGCTTTGACTTCCCAGTGTGCTAGGATTACAGGCATGAGCCATTGCGCCTGGCCAAGTCTGTGTCTTTTAAAATCTTGTCCTACATTATGCTTTGTCTACTTTATTTGTATATATTTCACTAAAATTTAGGTTGTGAAAATACTACTTTGTTCTAGCAAGAGTGTAGTGAGATTGCCATTCTCTATTGCTGCTTGAAAAAGTGCATAGTCTTTCTGGAAATATGTATTAAGAAATTTTAAAATGTTCACATCCTTTGATTTCATTTTTAGGAATCTAGCCCAAGGAAAATTTTGCATGTTGATGTATTACAAATATCTCTGGGTGGTGGAAATTATGAGGTTGTTTTCTGTTTCACATTCTTTTCTATTTCTTCCACATTTCTTAATGATCATCTCCTACTTTTCTTCCTACTTTTGCCCACTTTTTTTCTATATTCCACTCAGTACTTCATTGCTTGATTTCTCTGAGTATTAAAATGGTATATGGAGATAGGGAGTAGATAGATGGTAAATCTCTGTACCGTCAGTTCTTTATTACTGTGAACCTAAAACTGCTCTTAGAAAAGAGTCTTTTTAGAGATAGATAGATAGAATGAGTCAGTGGTAGCTTCCAAAGAAAAGACTAAAATTTGGAGGGATAATATTTGGTTCATAGTAGGAACTCAATAAATGTTTGTTGGATTATTTTATTGCTTACACTGAGCAAAAGCTCCTCTTCATATGAGAAAGTACGTGGTTTATAGTTTGACTATATCATACCATTTAGTCAGGGAAACTACTCAGGTATCTAATAAAATGACATATTTATATGGATAAATGAAGTTTTCAGAAACTGAAAGTGTTTTCAATAGTGTTTCAAAGTGATTCAATATGCATGTTATGCCTAGAATTTATATGAAACTATTAAATAAGCTCTTTAAAGAATCTCTATATATTAATAATCTCCCAATGAATAGATTCGTCGCTGCTCCTTAGTGTTCCTTTGCCTTTAACATGCAGTCTATCGTTTATTTCTTTATAAAAGAAATAAATGTTCAGATGTCGTTACTAATTTCTGTAGTTTTTTTAAGTATACTTTTATTTAGAGATATATCTTATTCCTAAGAACATAAGTTTTGTTAATTAATTGTTCGAATTGCCTCTGTGCTTTGCATATCATATTTTACCTTATAAATTACCACAGTATCCAATATAGTTGTGCCCACGTCCATTTTTCCACTGCATCTAATAAAGTGGTTTAAATCCATTTTCTTTCTCCTGTAGTGGTTCCCCCTGGAAGTCCTGGGCCTATTACTCGACACGGGTCTTATGACAGTTTAGCTTCTGACCATAGTGGACAGGAGGATGAAGAATGGCTATCTCAGGTAAAATTCTGAAATATTTGGGCTATTAAAGTAAACAAAAACAGAAATTCACTGTCTGTTTTTATTCTTTTCCTTAGAGGAAAGTGGGGAGAATTGGTAACTCTGTTGAATCAATAAGAATTAATCAATTGCCTTTCCATATTACAAATTTCTCATAAATATTGCTGTAGTATATATATGTACATTATACATACATGTGTGTGTATGTATTTATGTTAGGTTTCATGTAGAGGGCATAAAATATGCATATCTTTCACACAATCCATTTAAAGCCCTTAGGACCTTGGAATTTAAATAGACTCTTTGAACATATTTTCATCTTGTTTAAACAAAAGTTGAACTTGTTAAAACAGTGAAGCCATTGAACAATCTTTGGGATTTGTTTTGTGAAGCCAACATTTTATGAAGATTGGGTTCATACCTTCATTTTGGAAATTCTGCATTCTCCTCTGCAGAATTCCTGGTGGTACACAACTTCTTTTCCTAAGCCCATGTAATGCTGTTTCTAGTGGTCTCTAAATTAGTCCTGTAGCAACTTTAACAGTTCTTCCCCTTGCCAGGTGAAGCTATCTTCATCTCAAGGGCTTTGAAATCAGAGATACTTGAGCGGATTTCAAAATGATAATATTACAGATGACTTCATTACAAGTGCTGTTATGTCTGCCTCAAATCTGACATCATTTTCTGAAATTAATGACTGTCTCAGATTACCAATCTGGCGGCTTTTCATCAGACAGGTGCCTCAGAAAAAGTGGAGGCCATTTGTATTATAGTTACATGGCTTTCTCAGGGAATTTGGCCTGAAAAATTAAAGTAAATCTGGAAAATGAAGAATCAAACAGTGTTTAGGTAACATATTTTTATTTTATCATACTAAAAATATTCACAGGATACTCCTTTAAGCAGGGTCAATGCCTAAGTTCCTGGTGTATAGAAGTCCATCCTTTCTTGATAATACCAAGATAAAGTAAACCCAAAATGGTTGTGTTGTTCCAAAATCAAAATGTTATTCAAGAATGCTGGCAAAAGAACCACTGTCCTTCACTTCAACTTTTCAATTAGAAAAAGGGGTAATGTGTGCTGTCAGTGTGAAAGTATATACAATATGTTTGTCCTGCACATAACAGGAGAGTGAGTAGGAACATCTGGCCATCGCCTCAGTGAAATTGCGCAGGCATCTGTTTACCTCTCGGCTCTGTGACACTGATGGTTTTGAGCTTAAAATACACAGAATGCTTTATCTGTGGCCTAATTTACATTGCTGAATACAACTACTTGAATCAGAAATCACTGTCCTCAATCTGAGTATTTTTCTCCCTGTGATTAATGGGAATGTGAATATTGTTCAAAGACCATGATGCTTTTGCTCTTTTGGACCCACAAACTTAGAGCTACTCTTCTGTGAACCTTTTCAGTTATGTTTTGTTAAGAATTAATCACCACAATCAGAGAAATGTGATTAAGTATAAAAAAACTCAGGGTAAAAATAAGGCATGTTGAAAGTCAATTCTATAAAATATTTGAACCGACATGGATGTAGCAATGACAAGACATTAAAAAATAGTCTTCACTGAAGGTTTGCATATTTAATCTCTTGAGTTATTTGCAAAATAATGTAATATGTATATTTTCAGGTTTTGTCCCTTGTCTTCTACTCTCTGCTTTGTCTTTACAGTGTAATATTGGCAACATTCTCTATTCTGTCCATAGAGCATGAAATTCATAAAACATTTTGGTATTACTGATTTGTAGCCCATAAAATGGCTGTGTCAGTGTTTATGGCAATTGAGAAAACACTCTAAGTAATCATATTTTGAAGACAAAAATCTAGTTTGACAGAAAATATATAATAATTTCTTCATTTAAAAGTAGATTTTGGGGGATTTTGAGGGCAGTATACTAAATATTATAATATTTAATTGTGGAAAGAAACTGGATTTGGGTACTAAAAATTATTTCAGACCTTTTCTTTTCCTTGGATAGTTCAAGAACAACTTCAAGTTTGTCATGAGCTTGATCCTCAGTGAAGGAATTACTTTTAATCTGTGGATTAATAGGTGTAGTATTCAGTGCATGCCCACAACATGGTAAGTACTGTCTAGAGTGAATGAAAAGGGTAGTCCCTAGGGAGCTGAAAATAGTTATATGAGGCAGGCAACTGGTCCTTTTTCTTTCATATGATTTTTGTATTGTATGTGTGTGTGTGTGTATGTGTTGTTTATGTACGTGTGTGTGTGTGTGTGTGTGTATATATATATATAATGTACTTTTTGGTTTATGTTGATAAAAACCAGTAGAGGGATTTTGTGAATTCTACATAATATGTGATTATTATTGCCTTTTGATTGTGGGTGCCCCTTCCCTCTCCCACTTCATTAAGATGGGCTTCTTGGAGAATGTGGGTGTTGAGAGAAGGGATGGGGGCTCGTGAAAGGATCTCAAGTGGAGTCACAATACATTTAAATCATGATTCCTACTTTGTTCCAGGTCGAAATTGTAACGCACACTGGGCCCCACAGACGTCTGTGGATGGGTCCACAGTTCCAGTTCAAAACCATCCATCCCTCAGGCCAAACCACAGTCATATCATCCAGTTCATCTGTGTTGCAGTCTCATGGTCCGAGTGACACACCACAGCCCCTTTTGGATTTTGATACAGATGATCTTGACCTCAACAGTCTCAGGTAGGAAATAAGAACTAGGGAGTGGTTTGAATGACAGAACCAATATGTTTATTTGAAATGAGCATCATATGTAATATTGACATTTCTCCTTTTGGCACAGTATCCTGTTGTAGCGTACATGCACTATTTGTGTAATTCACTGTCATTACTTGGGATCTTATGTGGGATCACATTACATTCAATAAATATTTGTTTTTCATGTTGTATTTTCCCTAAATCTAATATTCAGTATACTTTTCAAGCCATTCCAATTTATGATGCTTTGCTCATATTTCTAACTCTTGAAGTCTAATGCTATCCTCTTTTCCTGATCCTTCTAATTAAATTTCATCTATGATTTTTATCTAATCCAGTATCATTCTGGATTATAAAAAGTGTTTGGATGGAAAAGTTTTGGTATATATTCACTTATACTTTATCATTTTCACAATATATATTATCTCATCCTTATAAGAATCATAGTACAAGGTATACAAAGTATGTTTATTATTATTAGTGGGTTTTTTAATGCAAGTCAGAGACATTTTTGGCTTTTGCTGTCTCAGATTTGCTTAGCAGTTTGTTATACCAGGACATGACACATCAGGGTGTAACAGACAATAAAGGGCTTAATTTGATGTAATATAATCTTAATTTCCTTATCTTCTCTTTAAAAAATTCTGTAATATATCTTGATTTGAGTATAAAGCATCCCTCTGACCGTTTTCTTGTACACCTTTTAAAAAACGGTGGGGTTTTTTTGGGAAATATGGGAAAATATGTTCCAGTCACATGTTGGAAATATGTTTTTGTCTCATCGTCAATAGTGATAACAAATTTTTATAACAAAACATAAGTTATTGCCAAGTTGGATTATGTCTGATATATGTCTTTTTTTAAAAAAGTATAATACATATTTAGGCCAGACACAATGGCTCATGCCTGTAATCCCAGCACTTTGGTAGGTTGAGGCAGGGAGGATCAGTTGAGGCCAGGAATTTGAGACCAGCCTGGGCAACATAGCAAGACCCCATATCTACAAAAAGTTAAAAAATTATTTGGGTGCAGTGGTGCAAGCTTGTAGTCCCAGCTATGGGAGGATCACTTGAGTTCAGTAGTTTGAGGTTACAGTGAGCTTTGATCATATCCTTGCACTCCAGTTTGGGTGACAGAGTGAGACCATGTCTCTTAAAAAAAACAAACTTATTGAGCACCTCCTAGGTGCCAGGATATAAACCTAGGGTACAGCCAGCTAACCCCTCTTCTTGGTTGTTTCTGAAGCATCAAACACTTAACAGGTCTGAATCACCCCCTCATTTCATCCTTAATCCTGCTCTTTCCCATCTCTTTAACTGACTTATCAAGCCACTTATTCAAGATAGAATCTAGAGGTTATTCTTGACATCCTCCTTTCTCATCTGCCACATCTAATTCTTCATCATCTTATGTCATTTCTATTCCTGAGTATATCTAGAAACCTTCCATTCTTCTCCTTTCCCCTGCCTGTATTCTAGTAACCACATCTCCTGTTAGTAGACTCCTAACTGGTGTCCCTTTTTACATTTTTGCTTTTCCCCCACTGATATGTCTTCTTAATAAATGAATGATTCATAAAGGGGAACACATCTCCTTTTAATACCTTGTTTAGTGTTTGTTTTGTTGTTTAGTTTGCTTTGTGTTTTGTTTCTTTTTCTTTTTTTCTAGTGACTGTGACCAGCTGCCATCATAAGGCCCTGGCCTTTTTCTTAGGAAGGCACCTCATTCCCTGTGTATTCAACTCTGTCCCTTTGTTTCGTGGCCTTTTCCAGCTTTCTGAGTTGCTCTTTACTTCAGATATAGTCCTTCTAAGATCTTTCTAACTTGCTTCTTTTAAAAGTAGATAAATCCTTCATAATTTTCCTCAGGGACTTTCCTTTTTTTATTTTTTAAAGAGAGATAAGATCTGGCTCTATTACCTGGGCCAGAATGCAGTGATACAATCATGTCTCACTGTAACATCAAACTCCTGGGCTCAAGCTATCCTGCATCTTAGCCTCCTGAGTAGCTGGAACTATAGGCCTGCACTACTGCACCTAGCTAATTTTTTATATTTTGTAGAGAAGAGGTGTCACTCATGCTCAGGCTGATCTTGAACTCCTGGCCTCAAGCGATCCTCCTGCCTTGGCCTCCCAAAGTGCTGGGATTACATGTGTGAGCCACTGTGCCTGACCTCCTTTTTTTTTAAATCTAAATAGCTCCAGTTTTTTTTTTTTTTTAAACAAATGACTTTAAATTATTATGTTTGATTAGAATATTGTCCTATTTATTAGATACTCATAACCTTTACAAACCTTTATACTGGGCAGGATGCTTATAAATTTTTTTAATTGCATTTGTAATTTATATTTTAAAATTTGAACAGGTAAGCTTAGTTAGAACCTTGGTTAAGAACTTACAGTCCAGTTTTAATGGGAAATTCAGATCTGATTCATATCAATTTTAAGTGCCCTTTTTAGTACTGTTTCCTACCCAGCATCCAGCTAGAAACCCAGCTATTTATATTTTCCTTGTTCTTGTTTACTATTACTCTAGCCTAGCTCATCACCTGTGGTTCATCTATATTTCTTTTTTTTTTTTTTTGAGACAGAGTCTCACTCTGTTGCCCGGGCTAGAGTGAGTACCGTGGCGTCAGCCTCGCTCACAGCAACCTCAAACTCCTGGGCTTGAGCAATCCTCCTGCCTCAGCCTCCCGAGTAGCTGGGACTACAGGCATGTGCCACCATGCCCGGCTAATTTTTTCTATATACTTTTAGTTGGCCAATTAATTGCTTTCTATTT
>CAUYPO010026698.1:0-15222 GCA_963574435.1 Cheirogaleus major
CCCATAGATGGAGACTCTGTAAGGGGTGGCAGCCTTGAGGCCTGGGATGTCCACAGCCCGGAGGCTGCCGGGCACCGTGAGGTTCTGGGCGGCCTCGAGCGTGTTGGCCTCCTGCACCTGGATGACAAAGTGCTCATAGGCCTGGTCAGGTGTGGTCCAGTTGAGTTTGAGGCCATCCCAGCCAACCTCAGTCACAGTGAGGTTTTCCAGTTCAGGGATTTGTTCTGAATAATGACAGAGATGGGGTCAGTTAAACTGTTAGCCTCAATGCTTGGTGACGGCAAACCCGTGCCATTGCTGAAAGGTCGTCACAGCCGGAGTGCTGAGTCCTGCTCACTGCACCCCCTCCTGGAGCTATCCCGGCTAAAACATCAGCAGAAAGCCGATAGGACATTTATTTTGCCTTCATGTACATTTGGGTTCGTCTTTTGTAAATGGTGCTCTTCTACTGACCAGTGTCCTATAGATGTAGAAAACTCTACAGAGCTATGTTAGTGATGCTCTGGGCTTCACTTTCCATTTTGGGACGTGTGTCTCATCCTAAGGAAGTGGCCCTTAGCTGGTCTTGGGGTCTTGGTCTGAGCTGTCCAGCCTTCTGTATTTGAGACAATTGAGACAACTGGATTCCTTTCCTTTCTGTGCCGCTTTGGTATACTCTGGAAGGTCTATTTTATAGTTTATATTTGGATTTTGTCAGTTTCTAGGGTTCAGATCAATTTACATAGACCACTTCAGTAAAGATCAGAGATAAATTAACACAGTATTAGTAAGGCTGGACAGAGGAAGGTGATGACCCTTTGAAAAACTATTAGTTATTGGACAGAAAGAAAAAACGAGGCCATGGGAGGAAAAGACCTTATGAAGCTCAGCTAAAATTGAATGCACCCTTTTCATTCATCTCCTGTACACACAAAATTCAGTAAAAACACACTTGTCTAAATCTGCCTTAAGGGAGGTAATTTGTCCAGAGCCGAGCTTAAGTGGACTTTGCATGACCTAGGAAGGAAAGGATTTCTCTGAAAATGGATCCTGTAAACAAAAGAGTAGGAACTGCCTTTATCTCATTTAAAAGAACAAATTGTTTTTTCTATTTATGCCTCACATTGCCGCTCATTTCAAATGAGCTCTGCGTGTCCATTAAAATAGACCTCTAACTTGAAAATCTTAGCTTGCAATTTGATTGAGGACACCCTTCCAGGAAGGATAACATTTCTTTTCTAGAATCTATTTAATTCAGACTTTTCCAAGTTCTGGGGAACATTCTTCCTAATTGTTTTATTGACAAAGTTTATACTCCTTCAAGTTTTGTTTGATCTAGAACAGAGATCCACAAATTATGACCTAAGGTCCATAACTGGCTGGCCACATATTTTTAAATGATTGGTAAAAAATAAAAAGAAGAATGATATTCCATGATGCATGCAAATCAGGAGATTCAAATTTTGGTGCCATAAATAAAGTTTCGTTGGAACACAGCCATGCTTGTTTACTTACATATTGTCATTGGCTGCTTTTGCGCTACAAGGCACAGTTGAGTAATTGTGACAGAGACTGTCTGGCCTGCAAGGTCTAACATATTTACCATCTGGCCCTCTATGGAAAAAGTTTTCAATGCTTGATCTTGAACTACAGTCTATGGATGCCTCATTTAAACCAAATTCATGCCCTGAAGCTCACACTCAAGACTCCATGGCAGTTCTTAACCACCTAAACATGGTCTGTATGAGAAAGAGAGGACCTCAAACTCCAAGTGATACATCTAGATTTGGGAAAAGAAAGGAAAGTCAGTTACATTTAAACCCATGGGCCCTCGTGAGGTTAGGAACTGTGTCCCCAGGTACAACAATTACATCTTTGACCTTGGGATTTAAGCACAACTAAACTCAGGTGCATGTCCTTCTTAAATGTCCCAGTAGTCCTGATACATGAGAGATGTAGAACAAAAACAAGTCTAAATGAAAAATGAAATCACTCCTACGGCTCCTAAGCTCCCCTTCTTATCCCACGTTCCTCTTTTTTCCCTCTGTTGTCCAAAACCACTTGTCAGGAACTTATCTCACAGTGACAAAGGACATGAAAGGGATATGGGGAGAGCTGTGTAGCTGGGGAGGGAGGAGGTGACTCAGGATTGCCCATTAAGCCGCTACAGTAGAGAGGGATGGAGGGAGAAGATGCAAACTGGAAAATGTCTTTTCCTGATAAGAACCACCTTGTCTATTTTCATCAGCTTTATAATATGTCACTGATACTTTCATAGACTGTCCCTTACATCCTGCTTCATCTGTTCGTACGGTTGACAAAGTAACTTTCACATAATATCATGTTGTTCAGTAAATAGTAATAGTCATGGTGTTGGTATTTGTGCCAAAATTCTTGGCTATTCCCCCACTGGATTTCTTCTTTTTTTTTTTTGGCAGGCAAATCAAGAAGGAGCATTGGTTTGTCACTTAGAAAGGCCACGTCTGTAGTGGATACTGTCACTTCCACACCCAGATCCCTTCAGTAAACAAATGCTAACCAAATAAGCGAAAGGTACAACTCCCACAAATAAAATCAGTTATAAATTAAAGGGAGTAGGGTAAGAATTATGAAAGGAAAGGGATAATATGAATAAAAATATACCAGACAACAATTGAAGTGAGAAACAAGAAGCATCACATAAATGCTGATTCTACGTTTCAGCAGCAAATGACATACTTGTGGGCTCGCTGCCCCAGAAGCCAAGTGTTTCCATTGCAGAGTTCCACCCTGACTCTCTTGGCATTTCTTTATGAAAAGGCTGTTGTCTTTTTCTTACAGCTGTGCATCAGAATCTACCCTCTGAACAATGTCAGTGGGCCTGGGAAATCAGCATTTCAAAATCCCCTTTCTGTGCTCATGGTGGGTTGAGCAGCTGGCCCGGAGGAATTTCTGGTAGTGCCAACTTTGAATCTTTAGATGATCTCTGCCATCTTGTCGATGGTAATTACCAAGTGTTGATGAGGAACCTACTTTTAGTGTTCACTTATGGGAGAAAGAGTGATTCTCCCACAGCAGGGGGATGGTCAAATCCAAGCCTGAGGGACTCAAAGGGTAGAATAAGTGGCTTCAGTCTCATCCTGCAGAGATAAGACAGTTGAGGTGAAAAGCCTTGGCTGCCTTAAAACTTTCAGTGACTCTTTGTAACTGGCAAGAATGAAGCCCGTTAGCATGATGCCCACAGCCTGTTCCAGATGTACTGGATGACGGGTCTAGCCTCAAAACCTACTCTTCCCTGCTCTGTCATGTGGCAGGACTGTACAGCTCGCGTTTCCCTGTCTTTGACCTGTTCAGATGCTGTTCCCCCTGCTGGCAATGTCTTTACTCTTTCTCCACTTGCTCAACTCCTTTGACTGTTCCAGGACTCAGCCAAGCATCACTTCTTCTAAAAAAAACTCTGATGCTGTTCAGTCCTTCGCTCAGGTCTGTGCTGGGTACCTGCCTCTGTTCTCCCGCAGCCTCCCACAAGCCCCTCCTAAAACAGCCTACATTTTTATAATTTTGATTTTGGCTTTCTCTCTTTGCCATCGCAATGTGCATCATTTCTTGAGAGTAGAGTAGAACTTTCTGTTCTATATACAAGCATGGCCTACCCCATAGTAGGTAAGAAGTAAATATTTGGTGGATGGATAAATATTTGAATAGATTCCAGTTTGCTCCGTGAGAAAATCAAAATGGCAAACCAAAGCAGAATGTTCTCTGTTGCCTGTAGCTGTGACTAAAAACAAAATTCTACCTTTCTGCTTCCAAAATTCACATGAATTACCGGGTTGTCACTGTTGAGGCTTATGTTGCTATGGAAAAATGTTCTCCTGGGTTAGTGTTTTTACCTAGTGCCCCTGCTTTATATCCATTATTGCACGTGGCAGATTCATGGCCTTGACCTTAACCAGGGTCTAGTTGGGTTTATCAGAATACAAAAGCAGAGAATAATACAGGGAGGGGTCGGGGAGAGGGAAAGGAGGAGAGGAGAAGGGAGGGCGAAAAAGATGCCTGCCACACACTGATTTCTTTCAATGCTAACAGAGACAGCATCTTTCCCAAGGACTGTGAGCATGTGAGCAGGGCATATGGGTCAACACAACAGTGCCAACTCTGTGATTTACTTCTCCTCAGATATCAGCACAGTACAATGTATGCAGTAGGTACTCAATATGTGCTTACTAATTAAATTGAAAGTAAAGACTATTACTTGCCAAACCCTGGAGAAGTCATATTTTCTACCTATACACTTTGAATATTTGGTGGCCAAAATTGAATGTGCATATTTTTCATAAAGGAAGAATTCTTTTCTTTTTTATGATTGTTTTTCAATTTAGCAACTGAGGAAACACAGCAGCAGGTTCGGTGAACAGGATGCCTGGGCTTGAAGGGACACTGGAGGTCAGCATCAAGCTGTCATCACAGAAAAAGCAGGTTTACCTCTTAACAACTGAGAGAAAAGGGAAAATGAGAAGGGGACCATGCAAGTCTCAGAGGACCACGTGCGACTTTTCAGGGGTAACCTTGATGGAAAGCAAAAGACCTGGAATAAAAACATTTCATGCAAAATAACCAAAGAGTTATTAGCAACATCTTGGTCATCTTTAAAAGAAATAAAATGAAAAGTAAATTAATTGTTAGGCTAAAGGAGGGAAATAAACAAGAAACAATTTAAAAGATTCTATAAAACACTTAATTAATAAAAAACAAACAAAAAAAGACAAATGCAAACCCTGGTGCATTAAGTTCTCCTGGGAAGAAATATTTAAAAAAACACGATTGCCTGGTGAGGGAACTTTGCAGAATCAATTGACAAGAGGAAAAGTTCATTCTCGGGAAAGACAAGTAAGCGGCTCTTTCAAAGTGGTGTTTAAGGGCTTCGTGGGTGGAGAAGGCAGCATGTCTTCCCATCTGGCTCTCATGTGAGGACAGCCTGGCTGAGGCAATCTGCAAACCTGAGAATCAACAGCGGGTTTGGAAAGATCTCAAAGAGGACTCACCGGTGGATGCCTTCACGCGCGCAGGTTTGCTCTTGTGCCTGCCCTTCTCGGCTGTCAGGAGGATGGTGTATTCCCACCCTGGTTGCAGATCTCTCAGGACGTAGGAGGTGGTGTTCCTGGGAAGCTGCACCTCCACCAGCTGGCCCGTGGGGAGGCTGTAGTTGAGGCGGTAGCGGTCAAACTTGGCCGACGGTGTCCTCCAGGCCAGGGTCAGGCTGGTCTCTGCAGTTTCAGAAACCCGAAGGTCCTTGGGCGCATCCAAATCTAGGGGGAGAAGGGAGAGGAGATGAACACTCTTCACGCTGCCAGGCGGGACTGCTCCTGGGCTGAAAGTCAACTGACTCTGGGCTGGGGTCCTAGGTCTGCCACGGAGGGGCCGTGTGGCCACAGGAGATTCGCCTCTCTGAGTCCCTGTGTCCACCTTTGTAGAACAGGCCTGCTTATACTTTACCATGTTGGATTTCTTGAAGATTACAAATAAGGCAGTGGTATATCCATACTGTGAAATGCTACTCAATTAAAACCATTTAAAAGGAACAGACTATTGATACAAGAAACAGTTTAGATGGATCTCAAGAGAATTAGGCTGAAGGACAAAAGCCAGTCTCAAAAGGTTACATATTGCATTGTTACAGACTGAATATTTGTGTCCCCCTAAAATTTATATGTTGAAATCTAATCTCTAATGTGATGGTACTTGGATGTGGAAACCTTTGGGAAGCTCATGAATGGGATTAATGCCCTTATAAAAGAGACCCCAGAGAGATCCCCTACCCCTCTGTCCTGTGAAGACACGGCAAAGCGACGGCCCTCTGTGAACCAGAAGGCAGGTCCTCACCAGACACTGAGTCTGTCAGTACCTTGATCTTGCACTTCCCAGCCTCCAGAACTGTGAGACACGAATTTCTTCTATGTATAAGCCATCTAGTCTAAGGTGTTTTTGTTATAGTAGTTCAAACGGACTACAACATGCAGGATTCCACTTATGCAGCATTCAGTTATAGAGATGAACAGATTAGCGAATGCCAAGGGTCAGGCAGAGAGTAAGGAGGGAGGCAGCTGTGGCTATAAAAGGTCACCTGTGGGATTCTTGTGATGGGACCATTCTGTGTCTTGACTCTAGTGGTGGACTCACAAATCTACATGGTGAAATTGCATAGAGCTAAATACATACACACACACACACACAAATGAGTGCACACAACTCTGGTGAAATCAGAATACAGTGGATAGACTGTATCAATGTCAATTTCCCCGCTGTGATTATTGTGCTATATTTCTGCAAGATGTTACCCTTAGGGGACACTGGGTGAAGGGTAGAGGGGATCTCTCTCTATGATTTCTCACAATTGCATGTGAATCCACAATTACCTTAAATTCAAAAGACGAAAAAGAAAAGAAAAGAAAAGAAAAGAAAAGAAAAGAAAAGAAAAGAAAAGAAGAAAAGTGTGTGAGAGCCCAGCATTGGATCCTGCATAGCACAGGAGCTCAATGAAGCATGATCTCTGTTCTCTTTACACACGGCCCTTCCTCTTCCTCACAATCTCTGGGGGGAAGTAAGGCGGAGGCTGGTGAAGAGGCAGAGGGAAGAGTTTTCTTCTTGCAGTGCACATTTTCCAGAAAAAAAAAAATTTGAGGAAAGAGTCAATGGCCTCAAACCATCCTTCCCCAGACGGAGGCTGCCACTGCAGGATGCAACTCATATGGGCAGGACCCAGATTTAACTGTGGTCCTGCCACTATGATCTGCTTGATGGGGGTGTAAAATTGTTTCCTCAGAGAAGCCCCCCAGATGTGTTTTGACTAAACAACGGTTTATTTAAAAGTAGAATTGGTTACCAACTTAAAAACATTTGTTTATTTCTTATAAAGCCTGGTTCTTGTTATTCTTAAAACAGCAACAAAAGCCCTGTTCCCTTGCCTGTGCAGCGGGAGTAGTGTCGGCATTGTTGAGATGGGCCACACTTATTTTGCTTTTGAATTTAGACGCCCGAGCTAGATGGTACTACAATTATCATCATTTTCTTTTTAAATAGGTTGTGGCCTCGCTGCCCGCCTTGTCTGCCCAGCGCCAGCTCAGAGGAGGTGGAGTCCAGGCGTGCCTCACCTGTGGCCGCGTTGATGGTGGCCGGATTGCTCTCCTTGTCGTCCTTCACAGCTGAAACTCCAATCCCATACTCAGTTCCCGGCCTCAGACCTGAGAGAGAATGCGCAAGTTGAGACTCAGCCTGAAACTGGAAAGACTTTCAAAAGATGGTAAAAATGGCCCCGATGTCCAGAATGTTTTATGAACTAACTTGCCGCAGTCCCAGGGAGAGGAATTTCTGGAAAGTGGACTTACTTCTCTCTGGAAGGTTGCAAAAAGGGACATGTGGGAGCAGGTGCCCTCCCCCTTTGATGCCCCCCTGAGGCCAGCTGGACCAGGCGTGAAGAGCTCACCTGTAAGTGTGGTTTTGGTGGTGGCTTGTTGGCTCTTCGGGACGTCGACCTCGGCATGGTCACCCCCAGAGATGGGGGCATACTTAATTCTGTAATTGTCTATGGCCGCCTTGCCATTCCTCCATTCCAGGGTGATGCTATTGTCTGTCTGGGAGACACGTCGGAGATTCCTGGGAGCATCCAGGCCTGTTTGGAAGAAGAAGGAGCATTTGCACTGAAAACATCAGGCACCAGGAGAGCAGGAGTCTTTGATAGATCAAAGTGATATAGGACAGGCACCTGCCTCTGGGGAGAAATAGTCCACACACTTCTCTGTCTCCGTAGTTGATGCACAAATCCAAACAAATACTACAGACTTGGTACATTTCCCCATTATTGATGTGTGTGATACTTTAGTCATTTGCGTGTTTTTTTAAGACTTTGTGCTTATAGGACAATGCAAATGCAAATGAGCTCATGAATGTAAGAACTGGTCTCTTGTGTTTTATCACTGTATTTCTAATAACTCATCCAGTGCTCACTGAGATCTGAAAAAATATTTATTGAATGAATGACTGATACTTTGGTACATTTAAAATAATGCCATAGGCTAAGAGGTTAGGAGGCTTCCTTGTTATTAATATTTATATTTTCCACATACTCTGTTATTTTTAAAATATTTATTTGAATTTATTTTAACCAGAATTTTTGTCTGAGACTATCAGATCAGACCAGCATCTTCTATGTATGCCCCCCAAAAAAGTACTTTAGAAGATTATTTTGGGTATTTTTTTCTTTGAAAAATTAATCAATTGCTACAATGTTTTAAAATCAAATTTAAAGTAGTGGGAATCCCTCCTCCATTTTTCTTACTGTAAAATCAGCCTGGATGACACCCCAACATGGAATGGGATGAAATCCTTCAATCCTTTCTTTACTGCGGCTGTTAACAGAAAGAGGCCTCTCACCTGTTGTGAATGTCTCTGTGGCTGGGTTGCTCGACATGTCACCCCTGCGGGAGATGAGGGACACCTCGTACTCGGTGTCGGGCTTCAGGTTGCCGATGGAGTACTGGTTCTCGTCCTGTGTGAGGTCGATGGTGGTGCGGTCGCCCGGCACGTCTCTGATGCCGTAGGAGAGCTCAATGCCGTCAATCTCAGCCAGGGGCTTGAACCAGGTGATCAACGCAGTGGTGTCTGTGACATCCTTCACCTCGATCTGGCTGGGGGCATCCAAGCCTACGATGGGCAGAAGACACAGCAGTGTCAGAGGTCAGGACCGTGACAGGGGCTGAGCAGAGAGGGGCATCACAGCCCTCCAGACCTGTGGACATATAGTTTGGTGTACTCTGATCACTTGACTTTTTTTTAACTTTCTGAGCTTCCATTTCCTGTTTGACAAGCTACAAGTGAGAATAATGGTAGATATCCTTAGTGTTTCTTGTTTTTGTTTTCAAATTAAAAAGAGATAAAGCTTGCAAAGCAACTAGCATAGAGCCTGGCAACGGCAGACACATGAAAAAGGATTGTTCCTTTGTTATTATTATTATCACTGTTGTTATAAGTTGAGGAAACATGCTTAGGGGCTATTTCATTTGAAAAAGATTGACTTAATCTCTCTGATATTTTTAATTAGGCAAAACTTTCTGGATGGTGGACAACTTCCCATCAGAATTATGAAGCAGAAAAGTGAAATAGAAGACTGTCTTGACAGTGCATGGAAAAGTATTTTTTGATGAAAAGGATTCAGGCAAGAAAGTCACTGCTCTCTCAAGTCTTGCCTATCTGTATGCTCATCTTGGCTTTTCCTGCCCAGCCCACTCTTGCATTTTGTACCCTGACAGCCCGCTGCTCAGGGCTCTGGGAGCACACGTGCTGTTTGTCACCACCTGGTCTCTGTACATGCTGCTCTTTTCTTTCTTTCCCCTGAGGTCGCCCCTGCCCCCTCTAAAAACTTCCTATTTATCCTTCAAAATCTCACTAAGGAGAAGCCCTCTCTAACCCTGCTGCAACCAGGTAAACACATATTCCCTCCTGTGGCTGCCACTGTCCTTTAAGAGCCTTCTAATACTGCACCTTTCTCAACGTTGTGTAACAAAGTTCTCTACAGTTTGAATCTATTTAAATAGAGCCATTCATTCATTCATTCAGAGAGTGGATCTTTGGCCTTTCTTAATCCCCAGCATAGAGACAGGCAAATCTTATGCATTCAGTAAATATTTCTTTCTTCTTCTTTTTTTTAATAGTTAAGTGTATGTGTTCAGCATTGGTTTAGTAAACAATATCAAATGAAAGGAACTTGACTTTATGCAGAGAATGAGAAGGAGGAATAATTCATAGCTGATTATGAGAAAGCTTTTGAAGTCTAGGTATTGATATATCAGTCTCAGCTCACGGATGATAAAGTCGTAAAATGCACAATAAAAATTATGCTTTTCCAAGTTACTTTAACAACTAAAGCACACACACAAAAATGATGCTGCAAAAATTGACAGTGAAGCTGCCTGTCCTACGTTCTTAGAGCTGCTAGCAAGCACCCACAGCGTACCTACTACTTTCCTTGGCACCCTTTGCATCAAAGAAGTCTGGATACAGTCAAGGACACAGACATCCCCTGGATCTGAGACCCTTGAGCAGCTGAAACTAATGCTGCTCTGTGCTTATCATGTGTCAAGCATGGAGCTTATGACAATACCACAAGCAGGATACCATAAATCCATTTTGCAGATGTCGGATCCGAGGCTTAAAGAAATGGACTTTTACAAGGTGATGGTGAATGGTGAAGATGAATTCACACTCAGAATTGATTGGATCCGAAGCCACGCTCTTCCCCTTTTACATGACAATGCCTTTCAAACAAATTCTCATGTCCATAATAGGTACAATACCACCCCTGTATAGAAGCCAGGGAGAAGGAGTCAAACACATTTTGCAGTGAAAGTTTAAGGCCCTTTAAACCTGAAAAAAAAATTCAGGTATATCAGCAAACTAAGCAGGTAAATATCTGTCCCTTAATGTTGGTATTTCTGTGATTATGAAACCTCAAATGTTAGGATGTTTGACTTGAAATAAAAAGAAAATAAAACAGCCAATCCCCAAATTTTGATTAAAAGGAAAAGGTCAGGTGAAAAGAAATGTCTTTTGTATTTTCAATGTGCCTTCTCGACAGCAAATAGCTTTTGCTTGATCTTTTCTGTGCCTTTCTGGTGAGCTAATGATTTTTTCCTGTTGGTACGTGCCTTCTACCTACCACAGAGAGATGTAAGGATGATGGAAAACACTTGCTTATGAAGGAGAAAATCCTATGAATTGGCTCTTAGCTAAGGCAAAATGTGCAAATATTTAAATGTAAGATGTTCTTTCTTGCTATTAGTCAACAGATTTAACTTTTCCAACAACCTCTTGCCAAGAAAAGTCAACTCCTTAAAGAGTTGGCAGATATGTTATCTTGAAGAAAATAAAGAGGTTTTCCTATATAGCAATGCAAAATTATTTTCTTTCTTTCTTTTTGTTTTTCTTTTTAAAAATTTCCTTCCTGGAAGAACACCTCCAAATTCAGATCTTTTTCCCATGCAATGATCTAGTAGTGCTAAATCCTATTCTATCCCAAGAAGTTCTGACATTATTAGTATTGAGTGAAATTTTATTTAGGTTCCTGTTAAAAATATGGAATCAACATTCTGCATAAACCAGAGCCTCTTCAATGCTAGTGGTAAAAGGGTTAAAGGTATTGAACTTACTCTTAAAGTTGTGACTCTCATAATATTAACTATGTGATGTGAGTTAAAGTGTTTTAGCTTCTCCACATCTTCCTTCTACTCTAGAAATATAATAACATTAATATTTACCCTGCCTTTGTCATAGAACCGGGTGCTAATATGAAGTTAGATGATGTGGTAGATTGTAATGGCCTCAGTTATTTATCTTCCTGTATCCATGTCCCTGTGAAATGTGACTTTGAAACTCCCTTCATCAAGAGGTGGATGTTTCCCTATCCCTTAAATATAAACTGGCCTTGGGCTTTGCTTTGGCAGAAATGATCTAATTCCAGTTAGGATCCTGTTCAACAGCCATGTGAACAAGTCCAAGCTAGCAGAAAGGCATCATCCTGGCTGAGCCCATCCTAGGCCAACCAGCCCCTGGACCACACAGATGCATGAGTGAGCCCAGTCAAGAACAGACAACATGCTGAACCCAGCCCGACTCCAAATCGCCAAACTGCAGAATTGTTATTTTAAGCCACTGCCTTTGGGCATGTAGCAAATGTAGCAAAGCTAAATGTTGCAGGTGCTATACAAGAAAGCACTTTTTCAACCCGGTGCTATGAGACACAACCAACTTTATCATTGCACCAATGTCATTAAAGGTGATACTCACGGGTGGTGGTCACCCTCTTGAGGCCAGGTCCCCGTGTATTGTTTTTCACGATGTGCAGAGATATCTCATACTCTTGCCCGGGAGCTAGACCGGTTTGCCGGTAAGAGGTCTCCGGTCTTCTGAGGCTTTTGGTGATCTCTCCCTCATCTTCTTTATTCTGAAAGATAGAGGCAGCTCTGTGAGCCTTAAAGGAGGTGCCAGTCTCTGTATTTATGTGATTCATTCATTCTGCATTAGTTCATTTCTCTTATTCTTTCATCTATTTGTTAAGCACTCAGTAGGCACACATCAGTATGTCTGAGGATACAGAGACAATAAAGACATTTCTCAAGTTCGTTTCTCCCTCTTGCGAAGCTCTCTTCACTCCTCTGACATACAAGTCAAATGACAGAATGTGAGAGCCAAAGGGATTCTGAAGCCACAGGCTCAACCTCTCCTATAATAGACTGAGGCCTGCATCAGAGAAGTAGGGTGATTGTTCTATAGTCACACAGCTAATTAGTGGCAGAGCCTGGCTTAGAGTCAGAAACCAGGATCCCTGCCTCACTGTGCCTTTGGGCCTGGAGAGAGAGAGGAGTTGCTCAAATCAGAGATGCCTGGAGGCATTTTGAGGGAGAAACCATTTCTTCTTCTTTTCCTCCAAGTAGAGATTTGCAAGGCAATGAGTGGCAATTGGAGCCTGGAGATGACCTAACTTCTATTCATCTAGGCTCTCAGTCCTGAGTGCTGTACTTACCCACTTATTAAAATTGGGAAAACCAACATCACTTAAAATATAGATGCAATCACACAAGGTGCTAATTGGAGCCTTGTCCTCCACCAAAGCTAAGGAAATTGAGTGGATAGAAAAGTCTGCAGAACACTTTGACCATCTTTCAGGTCCTCGAGGTCTAATACACCTGCTCCCTTGCGCTCCTTACCATATTCCGGAAGATAATCTCCCACGTTTCAAATGCAATGTCCAGAGGATCCCACTCCACTTCCACAGATGTCTCCTTGATGGACTTGAACTTTAGGCCTTCAGGTGCAGGCAAGTCTGTAAGGAGCAGCACAAAGAAGACGTAAGGATGGGGCAGGTGTGTGGTGGGGGCAGCACAGCCAGGATTCCCCTGTACCCTAAATGGACGCCTGCCATGGTCAGGGGCTGACAGCCAGAGCTGGAGGCATTTAAAGGTTCTTCTGGGATGCAGTCTGCTGTGAGGCATTATGAAAATTAACATTAGGATGAAACATATGATGCAATATTGGCAATTTCATATGGTTAAACTTAGAATACGCACAGGCTTTGGAATCAGACAGAGTTGGGCTAGAATCTACGCTCTAGCATTATTAACAATGTGATCTTGGGTACGTTGCACAATATGCCCTGAGCCTCAGTTTCTTCATCTGGGAGACAGAGGTGTGTAAATATGCTCCTTGAGAATGCACTGAGGGTTGAACGATACATTCCCTGTAGACTGCTGGACCTGGTTCCTGGCATGTAGCACAAGTTGAATAAATGGCATCCAGTGTTATTATAACTAAGCAAGAAAAGGCCAAATTCTAGCCACAACTTGCTTTTCAGGTATGGAGGAAATTATACTAATGCTAAATTTGTAAAGGAATAACTTGAATCCTAGTGTTTTTTCCACTTAAAAAAATAGACAATGAGCTCCATTGAAAGGTAGTAGAGTGGTTAAAAGAGTAAGTCTGCCAGGACTGCCAGGGTTCAAGTCTCACCTCTACCATTTGTTAGTTATGTGGTTTGGGATGAGATGCTTAACCATTCAGAGTCTCAGTTTCCTCATCTGTAAAATGGGCTTAATAATAGCTCTGGTCCCACAGGGTTAAATGAGTCTATGTAGAGTGCTTAAGACAAAGTCTGGTGCATAGTAAACACTTGAATAAGTGTTTTATCTGTAATGATTAAATTACAGATTTAATCTGCATTATCTGTAATGATTCTCTCTAGCAGGAAGGATATAGGAGGACAAGGAGGGGGAATGAATAGAAAATGAGGAATTTCTTTAAGAAACTATTCCGTGGGCTTAACTGGTTTCCAGGTTCCTAATTGGTGTAACTAAAAGGGACAACAGTAAGGTGGTAGGAGCCAAGGCAGGGGGGTCATGCACCAGTGGGCTGAGGGCAGGTGAAGCTGCCAAGAAGAGCTCTGCTCACTCACACGTGGCCACCCTGGCGCTGACGGGAATGCTCTTCTTGTTCTCCAAGATGGCAAACACCCGGATAAAGTACTCCACGCCCGGCTCCAGCTCCCGGATGGTGGTGGACGTCTGGTCTCCGGGCACGCGGAACTGCATTTCCAGGCCGTCTGCGTGGGTAGGCGTGTATATGATCAGGTACTCCGTGACCCGCATCTCATTGTCCCAGGCCAGGTTGACGGTCTCTTCCGTCACTTCTGTCACGACGAGGTCTTTGGGAGGTGACACTGGCAAGGATAAGAAAGGACAGTCAGTGATGGGGTCAGTGATGTGCCCTATAGAAATCCCTCTAGGTTTGTTTCCCTTGACCTGTCTCTTCCACTGTCGGCGACAGAGGCCTGAAGTTCTCCCTTTGAAATTCATGGTCTCTAAATTGTAGAACTCATAAAGGACCCCCTGCTGCGCCCTCTTTAGGGCCTGTGGGGGCTGTCCATTAGTCCATCACCTTTGGGCTGATGTCCCAGGTCAGCAAAGTGGCCTTCACTGTTCTGGCTCTTCCTATTTCTCCACGCCCTGGGTCTTAGCTCAGATTCAGGCCACTGGCACGAGAAAGCGCAGTCTGAGCTTGACCCCCAGCTCTGAACTTTCAGTTACACGTCCTTAGCCCTGGAAGGGTGTTCTGGGCTCATCTGGTCCAACTCTTTCATTTTCTAGATGGGAGTGAGGCAGGGGCACTTGCCCACGTTTGCTCACTTCGTCGAGCTCAGAACTCACATCTCCTCCCTGCTAGCCTGGTTGTCTTTCCAACTGGGCTTTCCTGCCTCGGCCATGTGAAACACGGAGCCTTTTATTTATTCCTAGCTACCAGTAGCTTTAAGCAAGGCAGAAATTCTCCATTATGACAATTATAACACAGGTGGATGAGAGAAATACGAAGAGGACTCTCATTCAACGTGAGTAGCGTCGTTCTTTGTTGCGTTTTCATTTAACCAGCGTTTACTGTGCACTCGCTACACACCAGGCCCTGCGCCGACTGCTGGGAACAGTGCTTCTTTTTTTTTTTTTTTTGAGACAGAGTCTCACTCTGTTGCCCAGGCTAGAGTGAGTGCCGTGGCATCAGCCTAGCTCACAGCAACCTCAAACTCCTGGCCTCAAGCAATCCTTCTGCCTCAGCCTCCCGAGTAGCTGGGACTACAGGCATGTGCCACCATGCCCGGCTAATTTTTTCTATATATTTTTTAATTGGCCAATTAATTTATTTCTATTTTTTTAGTAGAGACGGGGTCTCACT
>CAUYPO010026700.1:0-12244 GCA_963574435.1 Cheirogaleus major
GACGTGAAAAAATAAGTATATTTCCGTGTTCACTAAGCATGGGAATGGCCCATGGAATAGCTCCCTCCCCTCCACTCTTGTTCCAGCAAGTGTCAACAGCTCTTGTAACAGCTCTATGTCGGCAAGTGTTAACAGCTCTTGTAACAGCTCTTAACCAGAGAAATAACCAAGTGGCACGTGGAGAGTGGAGAACAGCCTTTATTCCTTCAGCACGCTCCACTGACTTCTGATCTTCTGACCCCCCCCCTTCCCCGGTCTCCTCCAGCTTTTATACCTTTGGTAGGATTCAAAAAGCGTCCAATCAGCAACAAGCTTTAACATCCAATCAGCAACAAGCGTTAACATCCAATCAGGAACAAGCTATAACATCCAATCAGGAACAAGCTTTAACAACCAATCAGCAATGGTGGGATTCAAAAAGTACCCAATCAGGATCACGCAAGCAGCGGGGCCATGGAGGGGCCTGGAGCGCTGCAATGGGACCCGGAGCAGGAGCGGCAGGGAGGCGGCGAGCGGCCGAGTCCCGCTTTCCCTGTCACTCTCAGGCCTCAAATATATTTATTTAACATTTTCCTTTCTTAATAGCTCAAGGTGACATAAGTGTGTTCTAGATTCCACCCACTGGCACACTAAGAGTGCTTCCTAAGCATTAGGAGGCTTATAGTTTAAGTCAGCTAGACAACATCACTTCCTAGTAGGGCGAAAAAAGGAAATAGTCTCTCCTTAATTGGACTCGAGTTTTCCAGAGCTTCTAAGAATGACTGACGTCTTTGGAGCAGTTGTGCCACATGAGAGAGAATCCAGCTCGTTTCTCACCTGGCACCTGTGACGTTGTCCTCAGCGCCACATGGAGTGAGGTCAAATTTGCAATTAGTTGGAACTTAAAATGTTACAGAAAAATTAAATTATTCAATTTGTGCAGATGGATGTTTAAGACCAGGATTCATGCCTTATACATTATGACCTTTGGTGATGAATTTTAAAAGATCATAAAATAGGGTCAGTTTAATTCCATCTACTCTGCTTGGATATACAGTGTCTAATTCGCCACATGGATGCACAGTTAAGATTGAATGATGAAAATGACATTTTCATGGAGTGACCTAGAAGGGAGAATTGGGTTTTATCGTTGTGGTCATATGTACCCCTGACCGGCAAACACACAAAATGTTTTACTACTAACGCATGGGATCCCCAGTGTTTCAAGTGGAAGTCATCATAGTCACGTGTTGATCAAATCACCTCACACGACTTCTCATGGAGAACAGGCACTGACCAGCACTCGCTGCCAGGCAAACTTCCACCATGTTTCCTGCCCTCTGTAGTCAACATCTGATGTCACAAAACCACCCTTTCCTATTAGACACTCTCGATTTCATGAAACTGTAGCTTTCTAAGAATCTCCTATAAAAGTCCTTCCCTCAGCTACTCTGATTAATTGATCAATGTTTCTTTTGGATTAATGCAAGGGCCTTTCTTTAGCTCCCCAAATCCTATTGTAGTGGGTGCTCTGAGTAAGCTTTCTAAGATGCAAATACAACTAAATCATTTGCTTACTTAAAATATTCAGTGGCTCCCCACCATCCACAGAATCAAGTCCAAACTCTGACCCTGAAATAATCACACCTCTACCTTTGTTCTAGCCTTACCTGCCACCCCAGCCCCCCATGCCTTGGCACATGCCGTTCCTCTTACTGGACTTGCCCCTCTGGCAAACTCCTACGTGTCTTTTAAGAGTCACATTCAATTCCATCTTCTCCGTTACACCTTCCCTAAGCTGTCTTCCTAAGTGGTTAGCATTGTTCACTCCTTTGTTCATCAGGACGCTGTGCCAATGTCCTGCCTCTAGACTGAGCTCGCTGGATATGGGGTCCATGGATGGCCTCTTCATCTTTGTGGTCATCCACCTAGAGCAGTGCCGGGTACACGGTGGCCACTTTAGAGAGACTGGACAAATGAATGAAAGAATGAGCACATGAGTGCCTCTGCAAGTGTCCCATTTATTAGTGGGGAGAACTTGACTCCCTCGGTAAAGTCAGACTAGCGGCCTATGGTTTATTTCCAACTCCAAGGGATCTTAGCTCAGTGCTTGTAATTATGCTTTGTAACTATTAATTCCTCCTCCTCCTAACTCCATTTATGCCTGATAAACTGTTATCACTTATGGGTTGGTTTGGTTCTCAGAGCTCCCTAATCTAAGAGCAGCAGGGACATGCACATTCCACAATTTTACTTCCTAGAGAGACTTTTGATTTTCAATATTTACATGGAGGCCAAAATATAACATACAGGTCACAGATAAGTTTTCTTAAGGTTTTGAAGTCCATTTTGAAGTCTAAGGTATTGTTTTCTAACATGAAATGCTACTATCCAAAAAAAAGATTTCTCTTATTGAATTGAACGGCATGGTTTGCAAATATTAAATTTAAAGAAAGGCCACAGTATGTAGAAGCACATATTGTCTTAAATAACTGTATTATGTACATTAAAACATGTAGCTTTCCTTTCCAGCGTGATTGCTTTGTTTGATCAAATTGAAAGTCAGGTTTTCTATTTTGGCATCATGCCTTATTTCCTTAGACTAAATGAAATTGTTCCATTATAGCAAATAGAAGCTTGATAATAGTTTGATTCCAGTTTAATTGGAATGCTGTTCTCAGAACAGTTCACCATTGCAGTCTTATTCCGTGATATTGTGTTTTCAAATAGAGATTATGAGCTAAGACTGGGTTACAGTCCTTTAGGGCTTGAGCAGTTGAAATCCTAGGAGCATTTCGAACCAAAGCTGGGTCTGACACAGAAAGGGTGCTGCTTCCACGCTGTCAGTGGGTGGGAAAGATTTAGCTCATCTCAGGTCCCCACAGAAACACAGCACAGAAAGACCTGTCCCCTTGGGGATTGGTCTCAGCTTCCCTTGGGATGGACACAGGGTTTGGAGATAGACAAACCAGTAACACTTAACATCGCTTTCTCCTTGTTTCCAAAGTGGACTGCACCAGGGCATCAAAGTCTTTCTTTCCTTTTTGTTTTAAGGCTTCCTCACAGCAATGAGACAAGAGGTAACCCGTGCCCACAAAGGCTGGGCGCTGGACACGGTGACCATCCACAACGACGTTCTGAGACAGACCAAGGAGGAGATCACGTCGCCTCCTGTGGTAGGCACTGTTGGGCAATAGCAAGGACAGTTCTGGAGCCAGGGCTGGAAGTTCAAGTTCTGCTTAAAACTGAGCTATGAGTGCCTCGGTTAAGTCCATTGGCTTTGCAGTGACGTTTCCTCCGTGTAACCAGGAGGCTGCAGTGCCAAAGCCTGCCCCGTCTGCCGGAGTGGGAGGTTAATGACAAGGTCTAGTGAGTTCCGGGGACTCCCTGGACTGCATTTCTTTATAATCACAAGTTATGCTTGTGTTTGCTACAAAGGATTTTCCACACATCTTCAGCTACTGCTGTGGGCTACTCACAGAATGGACTGTGGGCAGCAGGGCCGTGGTGCGGGCGGTAGAGACTAAGCACCGGTCCAGCCGGCTGGAGCCCTGGGGCCGTGCCAGCAGCGTCCCCACTAGCTCCAGCCCCTGTGTGGAAAGAAGCCTGGCTGGGGAAGAGCCACTGCCTGGACACTGGTCTGCCCAATGAACTTGGGCAAATTTCTTAACTTTTTTGAGTCTTAACTTCATTTGTAAAGTGAGCAAGACAATTTACCCTCCTTATAGGCAGTTGTGAGAATTTAAATGTGCTCGTTCAGGCTTCGTGCAGGACCCCCTATAGACTGTCAATAAGTCTTGGTCCCTTTTTCCCTTTTTCTGATTTTCATTCCCTCATTTGTCAAATAAGGGGCCAGACCAGATGATTTCCAAGTTCTGGCCAAAAGCTTTCTGCTGCTTTATAACAAGGATTGCCCTTCCTCCAGCTTCTAGGAACATGTCTTCACTTCAGCCTGGGACTTCACCAGAAGCACCTTAACCTCTGTCTTTCCACCAACAATCTCTGCAAGGCAATTTCAAACTTCTCCAGCCTCTACCTATTATGCAGTTCCCAAATCACTTCCACTCTTTTATTTGTTAGAGCAGCATCCTGCTTCCTAGTATCACAATCTGTATTCGTTTCCTAAGGCTGTCATTACAAAGTGCTGAAAACTGAGTGGCTAAAAGCAACAGAAATTCATTTTCTGTTTAGGAGGCCAGAAGTCAAAATCAAGGTAGAGTTGGTTTCTTCCAGAGACTCTGAGAAGGAATCTCGCTCTCTCCTAGCTTCTGGTGGGTGCCGACAGTCCTTGGCATTCTTTGGCTTGCAGATGCACCATTCCAATCTCTGCCTCCCCTCTCACATTCTTCCCTAGCTATATCTCTGTGCGTCCTCTCCTCTTCTTATGAGAGTACCCCATCACATGGACTTGAGCCTCTCTTGATTCAGTATGTCCTTATTTAGACTAATCACGTCTGCAAAGTCCTTACTTCCAAATAGTCACATTCTGAGGTTCTGGGTGACACTATTCTATCTATCACACCTTCTAACAATGAATTTTTAAATTCTGAGACTGAAAGTACCCTAGAGAAGGATACAATTTATTATACGAAGGCTTTTAAGTGGTCACATTGTTTATGCAGTTAACTGCCACCCACTGAGTTAGTGGTGGTGCCCTGAGACTGCTCGTGGTTTTACTGTCAAACCATGTGCCTCAGTTTTTGGTTCAAAAAAATACAATTCTCGGGCTGGTGTGATGGCTCACATCTGTAATCCCAGCACTCAGGGAGGCTGAGGTGGGAGGATTGCTTGAGCCCAGGAGTTGGAGGCTGCCGTGAGCTATGATGACACCAAGACACTCCAGCTTGGGTGACAGACTGAGACAGTGTCTCAAAACAAAACAAAACAAAAACCAAAAACAAAACCCATGATCCTCGTACTGTTAGCTCATTCAAGGGGCCACAAAACACTTGCAACTATCACGGTATCTTTTCTTACAATCCACCTTCCCATCCCTTCCCTGCCCGCACTGGACATGGAGACATGGCTGCCATCTTCTGCGTGAATGCATCTGATGGGCTTGCATGATTGTTGGAGCCTCCCCTGTGAGCTCCCCTCGGGCTTGCTTTTTTTAGTGAGTACGTGCTCTGTGGCTCCTCACGGCCTACAGGATAAAGTTCAGACTCTTCAGCCTGGCATCCACATTCTTGCATAGTCAGGCCCTAACTTATTTTGTAACCATGGAACCATCACTAAGTAAAATGCTTGGCCTTTTCCACTCGCCCGCCCTTCTGTATAGCAGTGCCCCTGCCTGGGCGCCTGCCCCTCTCCGCTATCTTCCCAGTGCAGCCCAGCCTTCCAGGCCTATGTCAAGGCTGCAGCCCCCACAAAGGCCCCTGAGCCCACGGGGACCCTTCACCTCACAAGTCACTGCCTCGCCCTCAGTGCTGCCTGTTCATCAGGCAGCCCCTGGAGCAAGTGTGAGCTGCTGTTCAACTCATGTCTTTGCAAAAATTGTCCTGTGCTCGTGTGTGTCTTGTATCCCCAATTTAATAGTGAGCACCTGTATGAGAGGGACCCTGGGGAGGGCGGTCAGACCCTGCTGAGCAGCCCTGCACCCCGCCTCGCCCCTGCCATGCGGGCGCCCTCGCTCTACCTCCCCTGTCCTCGGGGGCTCTGACACTCCGCTGGCCGGGCCTGGCTGCCGCCCATCTCACTTCACCCTGACAGAGATGACGTTGAGCCTGGGTGGGCGTGTCCAGGGCAGGCTGAGATCCCACATGTCACCAACTCCAAATCCCGTTCCACACTCCCACCTTACAGCAACTCAAACCGGACCTCTCAGAAGCTCCCAGTGGCCTGCAGAGGGGACTTGGTGCTGCCGGCCGGGCAGCCGCCCCATGCTCCGATAGCCCACAACGGGAGCATTGGTCCTGTGCTCACAGCCTCGAGCCACGCTGCAGGGGGGACCAGGCTCAGTATTTCACTATGGCGATGGGCCCAGGTGTGTTTTCCTCATCTGGTAGCATTTTAAGACTGTTGCACGCTCTCTTTCCAAATTGACAGGCTTTCTTACACTAATTGATGCCCATATCACAGCACCTAATTTTTGAAAAAAATCCTCTTGCCTTACGCTTGACTCTTCCAGGAAGGCGTGTACATTTACGGGCTCTACATGGACGGAGCGGCCTGGGACCGGCGGAACGGGAAGCTCACAGAGGCCACCCCCAAGGTGCTCTTCACTCAGATCCCTGTGCTGCACATCTTTGCCATCAACTCCACGGCGCCCAAAGACCCCAAGCTGTACGTGTGTCCCGTTTACAAGAAGCCCAGGCGCACCGATTTGACTTTCATCACTGTGGTTTATTTGCGAACAGTGTTGTCCCCAGATCACTGGATCCTGAGAGGGGTGGCCCTTTTGTGTGACATCAAATAGGTCCGTTTCCATCTGCGGAGGGCACTGGGAGCCACACACACAGCCTGGGCTGTCGAGGGACTCGATGACGTGTGTGCGTCTCATCTCTCTGATAACAGCTCGCTTACTCGTTCTAAATTAAAAGGATGATGTTCTAAAACTGCTTCTGTGTTCATTTTCTTCTCACATCAATATTCAAAAAGATCCTTTCTATAAATTAGTGTTTTTTATTCCAGAAAATCATATTCCATTATGATTACTTTTTAAAGATAAAGTCCTACCTTGCTGTTATAACACTTTGGAAGGTGCAAATTTTAAACACCTAACACAACATATTGGCCTGTTGCAGCCTAAGAAGAGCCTCGCAGATAAAAACCTTTTCCCTCAATTAAAAACCACTTTCCCTCAAGTAAAATCTCTGCATGTCTGGGTCTGTGCTAATGCGTTATAATTTGCTCTTTCGAGTGTGGTCTTCTCTGCACGCTTCTGAAATGGAAATTGAGGGGTCCAGACAGCGCCCCTCAGTAGCACAGCTGTGTGGCGTGAAGAG
This sequence comes from Cheirogaleus major, assembly GCA_963574435.1. Lineage (NCBI taxonomy): Eukaryota > Metazoa > Chordata > Mammalia > Primates > Cheirogaleidae > Cheirogaleus > Cheirogaleus major. The sequence goes on from CAUYPO010026700.1 coordinate 6,924, forward strand.
TTTGAGACAGAAAACCCGCTGGATGGCTGCTCTTGCGATATATTTTAATTTTACTTAATACTGTTTTATTTTATTTTTTAGTGCTTTTGAGGCCCAGGGAACTCAGACTTCCCAGCTCCCTCCCAGCCCCAGTCCTGCAGGAGATAATGAAACACATTTCTAGGCAGCAAATGGAGAAGGAAAAAACAAACTCCATCAAATGAAATTAGGTTACATGCTGAATGTCTTAAAAAGCAAATTCTTTAAAAAGTGAAGCTATTTCTTACTCTGTAGCTAGTATGAAACTCAGTTTGAACCTTTATTTCCTGCTGAAGGAAATTGTCAATTTCACAAAACAGATGGGGTCCTACATCCAAGGCTCATGCAGCTTCAGGATAGTGAAGAAGTGTCTCATCTAGAACCTTTTTGCCTGCCCCCAGCTAAATGCACAAACTTCATTCCTTCTGTCTGCTCTGAAGGAGGGAACGTTTCAGGCTGCCTTGCTTCCCTCTCCTCCTTCTGTGGCCCTGATCAGAGACGCTGGTGGTAAACCCAACAAGGTGGCCAAGCAATAGCCCAAGTAAGGTGTTCAGGGAAGGGCCCTGAGGAAATTCTGCCACAGCCTGGTGTACTTTCAAACAGTAGAAAACATATTATGAAATGCAAATTGTGGCAGTGGCCTCTGGTATTCTCCTGATATTGATTTGATGTCAAAGCCATAGAACTTTTAAAAAATAAAACCAGTTTAATAAATAAAGTAGCCAAGTCCTTGGCCTAATCGTTGATCTCTAAATCTGTTCTTCTCTTGGCCAATACATACACGAAAGCAAGGTGGCATTCTCTGGAAAGAATGTCCCCTTGAACTGAGGCTAGAATTTGGCAGCACCTGCCAGTCTACGTGGGCACAGAGAAGGTGAAGCATCCTGACACTATAGGAAACCAAACTGCATGTTCCAAAATAACACACACACATTTTACTGCACTTCTATCTAGTTGCTAAAACAACGGAAGGCAAATGCATAGTCTAAACCGCTGGGTACCAGGATAGGTTTTCAGAGAATGATGATTAGGTTCAGTGTTCTCTAATGACTTGGAATGTCTTGTGGAAAATTGGAGAAAGAGCAAAGATGTAAATCGAGCAAAGATCACTGATGAGACTGTGTAAGCCATGTGCGTACTGTTTCCTGGGCACTCTACGCTGTTGCTGCTTATTTTTTGCTGTCAACACAGAGGAGAAAGACTGGCACTGAGGCCCAGCGGTGGCTCCTGGCACCCAGGCAGTGCCTCAAAATGGTCTTCTTTATGGTGAGTACTTCTCAGCTCTCCCTAGTTCTGCCAAGAACTGGCCAGGGCCCAGGTCTGCTTTCTCCAGGCCCCAGTAAATGATTTCCTTAGACATTTTGAGCTACTGAACTTCCATAAACACATAACCATTTTCTCTGCAAAATTGTTGCTCTTTCACTAATTACATAATTTTCCATACTTGAGTGAGGGAGACCTGGTGAGCATAAAAGAGCAAAAAGGCAGAGGACGAGATGGTTAAGCCAATGAAAGCCGGTAGAGAGGCGAAGCCATTGTTCTTTCTCCTTGGCCTCAGTCCACATCTTCTCACTTTGGTCTCGGAAAAATGAGCAAGGAGATTTATACCTCTGTTGACTTTAAAAGTTGCTTTAGTTTGGACTTCCCACAAAAATAATACCAAAAGAAAAGTGTCTAGAGCTGTATCTTCTATAGGGATTGGTTGCATGAACAAGTCACACTTTCGGCCATCAGAGACCTCAGATGGACAGGGGGCTCACCTGGAACTGGTGACAAGGGGCCATGGGTAACCATCAAAGCAATGGTTAAGGAAACTCAGGGTTGATGGGTGAACTTGAAGACAAGGTACCGTTTCAGTTGGGCCTTGAACTGTCCACAGACATTACTGAGACCATATCTGGGTGTGCTCTAAGGAAGGGAATAGCATGGGGGAGGGAAGAGCGCAGAGATGGGAAGGTGCATGGGATGTCCAGAGATAGAGGCAGACAGAGCCTTCAGCGAGTTTCCATCATGTGGAGTCTATTAATACGTCCCAAATACCAAAGCCCTCTGTGAGCTGGTCTAAAACTAAATTTCTGCTTTGTTGCCCACCCCATCTCTCAACTTGCTCAATTGCTTCTGCCCCTGATTGTTTGATGTTCATCCTCATGCTGGTGCCTTATCAAAGAAAACCCTCTTGCGTGGGACAATTGGAACTGCCATACATGGCTGAAGGCAAAGTCAAGTGGTGTAACCATTTGGGGGAATAGGCAGTTTCTTAACAGTAAAACATATAGCTACCATATGGCCCAGACATTTCATTAAGTATTTACCCAAGAGGAATGAGAATGTATTTCCACATAAAGACTTACACAGGAATGTTCACAGAAGCTTTATTTGTAATTGCCAACTGCTGGAAACAATCCGCATGCCCATCAACAGGTGAACGGATAGACAAGTGGCTGTACCCATACAACAGACTACTACTCAGCAATAAAAAGGAACAAACTATCCATGCACACTACAACATAGGTGAATCTTAAAATAATTATGCTGGAAGAAGCCAGACCAAAAAAAAAAGTATATAATGAATGATTTTTAATGTAAAATTTTAGAAAATGCAAACCAAGCTACAGTGGCAGAAAGCGGACCAGGTGTTGCCTGGGAAGGGGGCGGCGCGGGAGAAGAAGGCTGCGAAGGGGCAGGAGGAAACACCGGAGGCGACGGGTGTGTTCTTTCTCTTGACGGTGTGATGGTTTCACAGGTGTCAAACTTATCAAATTTCACACTTTGAGTATGTGCGGTTTATTATACTTCAAGTATACCTCAATAAAGCTGTAAAGAAAAGCTCTCCCCTATACCATCCTGTCCTTTCCTCACCCTCTGTGTGGACTTCCGTGACCCCCCACCCTCCTTCAGGCAAGATTTGTCGCTCCTGCAATTTGGTTGCAACTGAATTTATTAATAGCATTTTGAATCCTAGGATTTAACGACTTGTACATATATCTCCCTGCTCCACAGCAATCTTCTGGAGGGCAGAGTCTAGCTTTTGAACCCCACAGTAAGCGCTGACTGAATGAAAGAATAAATGAACAAGTAACCCGATTTGACTGGCAAATGTCGGCAACGGTGGGGAAGGCGGGAATGCCAGGTGGGAGCCATGTCGAGAGGGTCTAGAATACATGCAGGACAGTGGGGAGCCACTGATGGTTCTGGACTGCTACAGGAATGGAAGTGAGTAGGTCAGTTAAGAGGCTTCTAGACCAGACAAGACAAAATGAGAATCAGAACTACAGAGATGACAGAATGGAAGTAAAGCAAATCATGTGCAAGACGGTGTGATCCAGGAAACTGAGTCGAGATGAAGAATAATCAGAAAAGAGTCTAAAGATACAGAAGTTTGTAGCCTAGAGAGTCTAGTTTGGATGTTTCTTGTGCCATTAAAATTTGCAGAAAAGAACAGTTTTTCTAGCCACATGCTTATTAATAACTACCGTGGTCTCTGAAGAGACATCTACGTGCTCGCCTTTGCTCACAGTGAGGTCTGTGACGTAATGATGATGTAGTGTAACTGTATGCCAAGCACTGGCCCAAGCACTTGAGAATTAATCCATGTAATCTTTACACCCGACTCTATGAGATTTGTGCTGATATTATCATCTCCACTTCATAGGTTAAGAAACTGAGGCTCAGAGAAGCTAAATGACTTGCCTGAGGCTAGTGAGTGACACAGCTGAGATTTGAACCCAGGCTGAAGGGCTTCAGTCCTTGCTCTGATGTACTTTGCAAGACAGCATTGGGCGCAATGGCATGAACCTCTAAAATTCAAAATTGTACATAGAAAATAGGACATTTACATTCTTCCGACTTGTTAATTTGAGCAGTTTTCATTATTTGAACGGAAAGGCTAATGTGCATAGAGGGAACACCAAAGGCAAATATTAGCATTTGTGTGGTGTGTAAATGAATGTATGTTTGAAATCAAGGATTTTGAAGAGAATTAGTAAGTTCATTTTAGCATACTTTTTCTTGGCCTTTTTGAACATTCCAGAAGGTGCATTGTATGTTAACTGGAAGAAATGTCGCTTTCAGATCAGTCCTAAACTCCAAATGAGAAGACATGGATTCCAGTCCTGAGACACAGGCCCCCTCCCGGACTGCTTCCCTGTCCACATGAAAAAGAGGGAAAAGTAATTGAAATGTTATTTTCAAGAACACAATTCAGCAAGCGGTAAAAGAGAGCAAAAGTGTAAAAAATAATTCACTATACTAAATTTAAAAAATTAAGAAACTATGGAGATCATTTTCATTTGAAATGCCAAAAAAAAGCCATTCATAGTTAAACTAATTCAGTGACTTAATCCTAGGTATCTAATAGAATCTCCGATGTTGTCTTTTTTTTTAAGTTAAATAATATGATCCTGCTTTAGATATAAACAGATGCCACATGACAACACTCTAGGAATAGTTAGGATACATAGCATAAACCCAGAAATATGCACTAATACCGAATGGGTAATGAGTTCACCAAGGGTGTTCCAGGGCTATATAGACACATTGGCTATGTGCCTTTTCTATATGGGATAAAAATTGTCCACTCATTAAAAACACTAAAAACTGCCCCCTGTCTTAGTGTTCCAGCAAGTGTTAACAGCAAGTGTAACAGCTCTTGGCCAGGGAAATAACCAAGCAGCACACGGAGAGTTGGAGAAGAGCTTTTATTCCACCAGCAGGCTCAGCCGACTTCTGATCTTCTGACCTCCCTTCCTTGTTTTCCTCCAGTTTTTATACCCTTGGTAGGACTCAAAAAGTGTCCAATCAGCAACAAGCTTCAACATCTAATCAGCAACAAGCTTTAACATCCAATCAGGAACAAACTATAACAACCAATCAGCAAAAAGCTATAACAACCAATCAGGAACAAGCTATAACATCCAATCAGCAACAAGCTTTAACAACCAATCAGGAACAAACTTTAACAACCAATCAGGAACAAGCTATAACATCCAATCAGCAACAAGCTTTAACAACCAATCAGCAAAAAGCTATAACATCCAATCAGGAACAAGCTTTAACAACCAATCAGCAAAAAGCTATAACAACCAATCAGGAACAAGCTATAACATCCAATCAGCAACAAGCTTTAACAACCAATCAGGAACAAGCTATAACATCCAATCAACAACAAGCTATAACATCCAATCAGGAACAAGCTTTAACAACCAATCAGGAACAAGCTTTAACAACCAATCAGCAACAAGCTATAACATCCAATCAGGAACAAGCTATAACATCCAATCGGCAACAAGCTTTAACAACCAATC
>CAUYPO010026702.1:0-33693 GCA_963574435.1 Cheirogaleus major
AAATGTGCTGTTGATGTAGTGAATTTTCTCCGCTGCTTTATGACCCATTTTGAACTCAAATAAGAATATTGCTTGAATTTGCTTTTAGTCTAACATCATTTCCATAGTCTAAAATAAATATAAAATAAACAGCAAGTAATAAGTCATTAGCAAAAAAACATAAAGCGAGAAACGCACATTAAAATGATGCATAACATAACCACACTTATTTAACAATGTATTCCAATAACAAATGGCAAATTTCAACAATGCTAAAACCACAATTACTTTTGCACCAACCTAATACTATGTATTTAAGTTGAATTTAAACTGCTTGTTTGATGTGCCTTTCTTCTAATCTATGAAGGGCATAAACAACCCTATCTCTAACTGCCCCTCTTCCCACACTCATCCCACCCCACTCTCTAGAATAAATATGTTACACCAGTAGCTCTAACTTCTTTTTGACTATTCTACTTAGGTAGGACAAGATATCCCAGCACACTTACTAGTTTGGCACTGTATATACACATGTATAGTAACTGTATATCTCCAAACACAACATGAGAAGAAAACTTAAGAGAAATATGATTCTAGGATATAAACTCAAAATAATCTAATAATCTACTAATTTTAATGTAAACATAAAATTTTAGCAAACCTTAACTCACCCACTTAGTTTACTAGTCAATAGCCTTTAGTTTTGTGCAAAGCTAAAAGTAGGGAACTATAAATCATTTACTCATAATAAAAGACAGAATATCTTTCTGGAGATCAATTTTACAAAACACAGGCCATCTTTCACGCACTTGTCCATACTTTGAGAATCACTGCTTTTGGCCACTCCTGAATTCACCTCTAATCTACCTATAAGAATCAGCAGAGCAGCACCATCTACACCAATGACTGATAATTATTTTCAGGTCATGGATCCTCTCTCAAGAAAAATGTGTACAAATGCAAAATTTTACATAAAATATCAGAGTTCAAAGATATCTATCCTGAGGCCTAGCCACGATTTAACAAGCTCTGCACAAGACTTTTTTCTACAAGTCAAGGGACCATACCTTTTCTAAATCTCAGGGGTTTACCAAATAATGCCAGGGTATGAGAACAGGATTCATGCAGTGACCATTCCTATTCTGCTTAATTAATAAGATATTTTGACTACATCTTCAAGTCTGTCAGTGCTTATACTTGATTTTCAATAAGAATATAGCAGTATTTTTTTAAAGATGTATACTTCTTCTCAATGTAATAAAAATTAAGAAATTCCTGTATAAACTGCCTTTCACCATTTCTTAAGCCAATCTACTACTGCCACCAATCTGTGGTTTAGGGAAAATTTTGCTTAAAAAACCCATCAATTCCTAGGAATTTACAGTCCATGCACTACATTTATCCTGCAATATTTAAGCCTCAAGAACTAAAGATTTGCAGTCAAACTATATATAGTTATGGCTTGGTTTCATTTAACTGACTTAATATGATTAATGTTAAAGAGGTTTTTCCTGAGAGTTGCTCATAAGAACTTTACATCTTCTAGACTAAGCTGTGGCAGAGTAGGAGAATGAGCTTGGGCTTTAAAGTAACAGAGACTTTGATCAGAATCTGATCTATCACTTATTTTTGTGGGATGATGGTAAATTATTTAAACTCTTTGAAACTTAGTTTTCTTGCCTATAGTAAAATAACAATATATACCAAACAGGAACTAATAAGGAGAGTAAATGAACAAAGAAGACACCAAGTTTTTGTTCAACCCTCCTTCCACCTAAGTCTAAAGCTGAACATCTCCATTTCCTTAATGGTGGCTTGTCTGAGCCACAATATCAAGTCATAACCACTTATACTGAGTGATCTGCATACTCCATAATTCTTGTAACTAGGTCTGCTCACTGTCCTGGGCACAGGAGCCCACCCAGCTCCTGTTCCTTTCACAGTTTTTAGTGGGTACATAAATAGTGTCTTAATTTAATGAAGGTATTTCAAAGCCCCAAATTTAAAAATGAAATATCCAGTCCTTAAGCATCACTACTGCATGGCTTCCTCACTTCCCACTCACATTTTGTGTATTTATCATTCCAAAGCAACGTATTCATGTTAAAAAATAGTGCATCTATAGCTCAAAACTCAATGTGACTGATAACACTCTCAAATTAATAACCATGGTGGGGGAACAAATGCCATGTTCCTTTTTGGAATTTTCTGCTCACTGAGAGAGGAATAAGATATATTACAGAAAATTTCACTTACTAACAATATGTTTATCAGGGGACCATGTCAGGGTTCAGTGAAGATTAGTAGCTATGGTACTCTTAAGATTTGTACCTTGGCTTAATTTAAAATAAGAGAAAACTACATTTTAAGTTGTGTCTCAATTTATAAGGTTCCGAACTTTGCTTTTTGCAATTCTTCCTGTAAAATTGATACCATCTAGGAAATCCAAGAAACACGAAAATGGAATCCTTCTTTTGAGTACCTTTTTTCCCAAGGAAGTTTAATTCTCAACTTACCCTGAAGAAGTAAAAAACACATCTCTTGGGTAGGATCAAGGAAATACACAATGCAAACAGAAATACGAAAACTCCTTATTTAACGTTATCAATAGCTTCTTAGAAACTACACCTTTAAGCAAAACGAGATAGAATGAAGCCAATTTTACCATAGGCTAATTTATGTAAACAAGAGTTATGTTCCTACAGTGTACTTCTGATCACATAAACATCACCAAACTTTTAAATAAAGACCCCAAACACTTTTAACATTAAAATTGAAATAAATGTGAGCTATACATACATTTAAGAAAGATTAATAAAAACAAGTAAGATAATCACCTAATTTTTGGTTAATCAGTGAATGACAGATGTTGTAATAGTGGTGGGTTAAATCAAGAACCAAATGTTTGCAAAGTCAAAACTGTAAAGAGCACCTCCTGCCACCACACGGTTCAAACACAAACAATAACTAATATGGTGGGCTCACTGAGCACTTTCATACCACATCATTTATTGTCATGCATTTATGTAACTATCATATAAAAATTTTAATTTTACTATAATTTGTATTCATTCATTTTCCACCCCACTTATTTCAGTTTAGGGTCACCAGTGGCCAGAGCCTGTCCCAGAAGCTCAGGGTGCTAGGTAGGAAGCAACCCCGAACAGGATGCCATTCCATCACAAGGTGCACTCACACAGATGCCCACATTCATTCACACTGGGACAATTCAGAGAAGCCAATTCACCTAACATGCACAGCTTTGGGATGTGGGAGGAAACTGGAGTACTCAGAAAAAACCCACAGACATAAGGAGAACATGCAAACTCCAGACAGTGACCCAGGCTGGGAGTCAATTTTTTTCTCATCACTATAACAAAACAACATTAAATGAAATGATGTTATTCAGGGCCTGCTGAACACAAATCATTTTCAGTGAAAAGCTCTGGGTATTTAGATCACATACAATATTTATTTTCTTCTATACACTTTCATAAATTTTTCACATTTCCTTCAATAAACACATGTTACTTTTATATTCAGAAAATAACAAATGTTATCTCAAAGAGATAATCTAAATTTTAGATTTTGCTCTGAAACCACTAGGGGCTATAAACCCAGAATGTGACTTAAATTAGAATGACAACATTTTAAATGAGAACAATGATGTGTATAAATGTTAAAAGCATCTGAAATAAATGTTTACTACAATAACCTCATTCTTATGCCAAGCACTAAAGAGGTGGCAACCAATGAGATAAGTAATAGCATATGGTTCATCATAAAATAAATATAAAGGGATAGAAAAGGAAGGGTACAAAAGATCAAAGGCAAAGATCAAAGCTTGTCAAACCAGAAAGATCTCTGTTTAGACTGAGCTTTTATTTTTAGCTTTGATATAAACAAATTTCACATAATTTACTATACAGTAACTTTATGTTTTGCTTTGTGGCCTATTTATATACACATGTATATACATGTGTGCATAAATAAGTATTTAAGTAGTCTTTAATATTAAATAATATTTATTATCAAAGGGAATAAACAAGGACTTCAAAAATTTAAACGCAAGAATGTTTTTTTGAAGAAATGGACTCAGACAAAAATCCATGTAGTTATTATTAGCTACATTTGAAAGACGGTTCTTACATTATTTTTGTACTAAATAGACATTGGGCTATAATATTTAACACCCAGACATTAAAATATCACTTAGAAAAATTGAACTTTAAAATTAAAAAGACCATTAACATATCCAAATTAATTATAGCTATTTACTTTTAAAATTCATTTGATAAAAGTTAAACTTATCAATAAAAAAAATAGAACAAAGTTCCTAACAAATCAAACTCATGGAATGTTCAGAGTAGAGTAAAATCCTAAAATTATTCACATTTTCTGACAGGCCAAAATCAAATACAATCTAAGATATGAAGATCATATTATCAGAATGAGACTCAGTACTAAAGACTATAAATTTCTTTAAACATTGATGCAATATAGTCTACCCAAAACTATGTTGGGGGTGGAAGATAGGAGGTGACTTGTCTCCTAAGATAAGTAAGATCCTGAATATCAAATACTCTCCTCATTCACAGGATATAACTTTAGTAATCTTGGAACTAGACATCCTTGAATATTTGTGTCCCCAACATAAAATGCTTCCTTTAGATAACTCCACTCTCTCTTTTACAGTATTTCCCCCCCCTTATTATATCAGGGGGGAAAAAAACCCTCAATTACGAGACAAGAGCCTTTTAATACCCAACATCCTTTAATTTCCTTTTTAAGAAGGAGGGTGTTCCCTGGGCTCAAGGTAGTCTGCAAATCACTGCAAAAGGTGAAGCCATCGAGAGGCTAGTTTGAAGTATTATCAGGGAGCAGCAGGCCGCAAATATTCAAACCCAGAAATTGTCGCTCAACATTTCCCATATACCTAAACAACTCTGCATAAATGACAGACCTTGTCAACAGGCTTTTGCCTGAAAAAGACAGAATGAAAAGACTAATAGATGTGAGGGTAAGATGTCTGAGTGTATGAATATCAATACTTACGTATCATACCTCTGCAGTGGTGTCACTTTGTTCTTATTCTTATCAACCGAACCCGTAGACAGCTGAAGAAAATTGGGATTTAATTTATATAATTCTTGAAGTAGTTTCTGTTCATATTCTTGGTGTTTACCCGCCTAATAAAGAAGAAATTACAACTGCAGTGGGATTCACAAAATGGCTGGTATAAAATACTGAATTACCTTCTGAATTATTAAATATATGCTAAATAGAACACACAAGGTATTTTCATGGAGTGAGAGAAACCTGTGAGGATGATGTCACAAAACTTCCAGACCAATGAAAATTATTCCAATAAAATCACATGATATATATTCCATAAATTAACCTCTTTATTATATAGAAAAGCATATTAAGGAGAGACTATTTTCACTAGCTCAAAAGCTATACGGGTACATTTTAAATCTACTTCCAAATCTTTTGTATAAGAATTAAGTCTTATTAACAGGTCATTACTGAGTTTTCTGAAAATCACCCACAATCAATTGATCAATTAATCTTCTTTTTAATTCAGAGATTAACACAGATGAATAGTTTTACTATATTATCTTGACACTAAGCAAAAATTTCATTAATTTGTTTTTACTCTTTCCTTTCCTCCATTGCTACCAAGAGTAAAATAAAAATGTATTTTCAACTTTAGACCAAGGGTTAACAATTTGTAGCCAGTCACCTGTTTTCATAAATAAAGTTTTACTGGAACACAGGCATGCTCATTCATTTACATACTATCTATGGCTGCTATTCTGCTACAATGGCGGAGGGAAGTACTACAATAGAGGCAGAGTGAAGTAGTTCTGACAGAGACTAACAAACTCTAAAATATTTACTAACTGTTCTTTTTAAGAAAAAGTTTGCCAACTCCCATCCTATATGCTTTAAATTTAGACATGAGACTAGCAACAAAGAAGCAATCAATGGTGAGTGGCGGGCAGCTAGGCAGGATCCAGTGAAGCTTCATCTGTATTTACAGCCACTCCCCATGGCTTGAATCACCACCTGAGTTTCACCCCCAACCTTTTGTGGAAAAATTGTCTTCCATGAAACTGATCCTGGGTGCCAAAAATGTTGGGGACCACTGCTATACACAAGAGAATGCTGCATTTACTATAGTTGGGTAGCTGTATCAGAAGGCAACATTACAAATGTTAGGGGAGAAACCAGGCAAAGATTGTGGAAGCTAATCATACACAAAAATAAATGATAATAAAATTAATTACTTTGAGTAACTTTTTACTATTTGAATGCATATCATGACTGGAAAAGTATCTTTACTTACCTTCACAGATGTTAATTATTTTTAAATTATGGTCTACATAGATATTACAGCAAAATCAAAATGGAACAGATCAAAACAAAAGCAAAACAATAACAAGCGAGGGCAATGTCATTTAATTGAGTACAACTGTATCACGTGTACTGCACAATGCATCGTTCCCTGTTCTTAGAGGCTACTTGCCTATTTCAATTGGACCTATAAATATTTCCTATGGTACTAAATTCTGAACTGTGAAGTAACAAGGAAAGATTTTCTGATTTTTGCCATGATATAACTTATTCAAATTTCCTTTGTACACTGAGAAGTGTTTTTAACAAAGAAATCCCTTTTCAAAGTAATTTAAACTCAGGTAAAGAAGAACAGGATGAATTCAGGACAATACTATGAAATAAATTTTAAATTATTTTTAAAAATACATTTAGATGTGGATTTTACATCTTTAAAACACGAAAAGCACTGAAAATTCTTTCTGCAATCAATACTTCAAGAGTTATTATGGCTTTCATTAGCCACAAAGAGTTCAAGTTGATATTAAAATGACTCTACAGGGGCAGTTCATAAAGACAGGTTAAATCCCATTACAAATGAGTTCCAAAAGACTGTCTGTACATTTTCTTTTATTGTTCAATGAGACGTAACTTTTTTTTTTTTTTTTAAAGAGACAAGGTCTCTGTCACCCAGGATGGAGTACAGGGGTGTGATCATAGCTCACTGCAGCTTTGAAGTCCTGGGCTCAAGGGATCCTCCTGCCTCTGCCTCTTGAGTAGCTAGGACTACAGGCCTACACTACCACACCCAGCTATTTTTAAGACTTTTTTGTAGAGATGGGGGTCTTGCTCTTTTGCCCAGGCTGGTCTTGAACTCTTGGCTTCAAGCAATCCGCCTCCACCCCCAGTCTCCCAAAGTGCTGGGATTATAGGTGTGAGCCACCACACCCAGGCCAATAAACCTTTAAATGAGATCAATTGGGCCTTGGATATTCTTTGATAGAAATTTTCATTGTAATCGAACATGTCAGTAAAGTATACCTCCACCACTACCTAAAATTCAGTTTGAAATGATTCCACCTTAAATTTCATTCAAAAAACAAAACAAAAAAGCATACACTGAAATAAGAAATCAGTAAGTCCTTGTTAAATATCAGACAGACCTTATTTTAACATTGTTTTTGAATCATAAAGACCATACTATCAAGAAACTCCAGTGCATTTATTATAATGGGATTTAATCTGTACTAGCTCCAAGTCAAAAAAGGTAATACTTCATTTTATTTAACAATATTCTCTTAAAGGAGTCCCTACCAGACTTTCTCTAGTTTGACCTGGAGAATGAAAGGTAGCAATGAATGCCCCCCACCTTCTAAATGAGAAGTATTCCTGAAAAGTCCACAGCAACAATCTGAAGTCCTCATCTACAATAGGGAAGTGCAGCATTGTGCTTTGGTATAATCCTCATTTAATATGCCGTATGGTCAATATTTTTACTTGTAAAGGCATGTTTATACTACAAATTGAAAGGAGACAGGAGAAGAGGATATGTAAAAAAGAACATAAGATATTAAGCCTTCAATTCATCCTTTACAGGATAATGATTCAGGGGACACTTTCACTGGGAGGATCACTGTAATAAAAATAATGTTAGCTTATTAGTATCATTTGATAGAATATTATTTTCTGGCATGCTCTGTAAAGAGTAGAGATTGGGCCAACAAAACAACTAATTTAAGTACAGAATCCCACTTAGCTTTCATTTTGTTGACATTCCCCTTAAAGTAGCATTTCCCAAAGTGATTTCCTTGGTCAATTAAGTTCTGGTTGTACATCCCCCTCTTACACATGTATTAGCATATTAAAGACTTTGAGAAGTCCTACAGCAAAGAAACCTGTTTATCTTCATTTATCTAGCATTTTCAAACTTAGTTGACCATAGACCCATTTTTATTGTAACAATATCCTGCAAAACAGACACTCTCTGGAACATTTTGTTTAGAAAACGCTACTTTAAAGTAATATTTATTTTTTTAAAAAAATCAAACCCTTAGTTTTTGCTTTTACAATTATAACTTATAAAGAAAAAGTACTCCCTTTTCTACAAAGTTGATAATTCACATGACTTTACTACCTGCATTTCTTCTTTTGTGAAGCTTGCAGCCTCATCCCCCAATTCATGTAGATACATGCAGTCGGGTTTGGGGCACTGCATATTCTTTAAGAAGTAACTGCAGTATTTTGTTGTACCTAGAGATGCCTGCAGGAAGAAAAGGGGTAAGGGAAAAGAGGATTCAAAATATGAACTGACACAACAATGAAAATTTCCATATTTAGTGTTTTCACTTCACCTAAAACCTGGCACAGACAAGACAAAACAAGAAGTATGGCTGCAAATACTACAGAAATGGACCATCACTAGCAGGCTTTATTACAGATGATGCTCATTGGGAAGAACTAAAGAAAACATCTCAATATATGGTTTCCAGAACTTGAATACCCAAATCTTCTTCCCTATACATCAGGAGAGGAGATAGACAAAAATCTGTTCCATGTTATGAGTGGTTAGGCACATAAGAAGGCAAATCCTTTTTCTAATTATGCCACCCTTCTATTTACAAAGCATTATTTGTTGGGACCTTTTGCTAAAACCTAAATCAATGACCAAATATTTAAGGACAAAAAATTAGAACCATTACCATTTCTGATGAGAAGAATAATGGTTCCATTTTCACAAAATTATATGTGAAAATGGGAGATTTGTAAAGATTATATCCTAATAATGAATGTGTTTATTCCTATATAGTAAAACAGAACCCTATATAAGTCAGCAGTAAACAAATTAGTTATCATAGGTTGGTAAGGATACCTAAGACACAATCTTAAAGTTAACAGTCTTAAAATTTAATATATAAATGGTAGGTTCTCCTCAACTTATACATCTTATCCCTTCCCTTTTAAAAGAAAAAAATATCAAGAGGACTGTATTACCTTAAGTGTTCTGCCATCTACTACCACATTGTTGACACATTGTATGGCTCTGAGAGCATCTTCTGACCGGATATAGGTTACATAAGCACTGGCACTTGGACCCTAAAGTGAAAACATCCCATTCCACTGTTAGTAGTTTCAAATTAAACAACACTTAAAAAAAAATTGTCTTACAACCTAGGAAATTCTAAAGACCTTCACTACTGCTATTATTAATAGTAATGACAATAATTAGAAGTGGTAGCAGTTTTGATTAAATACTATACTAGTTCATGTAAAAGCAATCACACTTAATGAGTTTAATCTGATTTAAAGTAGACTATAACATATATGAATAAAATATTATCTTTTGCTTGGTATTTTTTTTAAAAGTCATTTGACAGGTTTGTCAAGGTTTAAAAAAATTTGAAATTTATAGATTTTTAACAATCAGATTTAAAGACACTGTGTCATATTGTGTTCTGTCAAAAATAAATACTATAACAGTGTTCTATCTGCTAATACCAGCATAACAAAGATGCTCTATTAAGTTTTCAATATCTAAAAATACTATGAATTAGAAATCACTATCTAATTATCAGATTGTGTGATAACAGACTCAACTACCCATCCCCTTCAGTCCATCACTAAATCTTTGTTTTACTATTTCTCCCTTACTACTATCAATTTACTATTAAGTCTTAGAAGGGTCAAATGAGCACCAAAAATTCCCCCACCCCACCAACAGAGGTCACTACACTGTTTAAGTCCAGGTCCCTCAAGCTTTCTAATCACGGAAAGCAAATTTTCCTTCTGAACAGCCCAGGTCAAGCCCAGACCATAGGGAGGAAAGACAAAAATCCCTATAGTTAGTTACCTGTGAGCCTGCATATGATGTGCTATTATTGATGACAACTTTATGTATTTTACCAAACTTCCCAAAATATTCTGGTCGTTTTAAAACCTATAAAAGAAGAAGAAATAAGGTATAAACTGTCCCCATTTTCATCAATTTTATCCTTATAATGGGAACATTCACCATCCCTCTTCAGTGAAAATATTAATTTTTAAAGTTTTCTAACAAATGTGACTACTTCTTAACTGCAATTTGTGTAGCTAAACTTACAAGAGATCAAGAGGCTAAAAGCTATTCTTTTTTGACTCACTGAATAGAAACTGAGATTCAATAAGTTTGCTATTGTCTACTATGTTCTAATATCTATACCAATAATATGGGGAGATCTTACCTTCACAGTATTTTTAAACATAAAATAGATCAAAGATCTTAACTACATTGTTATTAATAAATGATCCTTGTAAGAAAGTAATTCTCAAAACTATGACCAAAATTACGTATTACAGCAGGGATAGAACTGAAAGAACAGATGTAAGTAGAGACAGTCCTTACTCATAAATCTATTGCATATAATATTTGATATACATTAAAATATTGTTTATAAGCTACAAATTCAAAATAAAACAGAGTACCCCCTCAACCTTCTATGCTTTGATTTATCATTGTGTATACAGTTTCCTATTATCAATTTCACCATTTCTCAACTGCCCTGTGGGTTATTTTTCCCTCTTTTCCTGGTAAATAACATTTACAAAACAAATTTGTACATTTCTTTCTTTATTACTTGGTTACTTCTTGGTGGTTATTTCCTCCTCATACTTATCTCACCCCTTTCACTTTGTGATCACTATGTGAATTCTTTTAGTTTCTTTTACAAACTTAACCTTGGCTAATTTGAGCAGTATGTAACTTGATACAAAAACCTCTCCTATGGGTGCAGTGGCTCATGCCTGTAATCCCAGCAATTTGGGAGGCTGAGGCAGGAGGATAGTTTAAGGCCAGCAGTTTGAGACCAGCTTAGGCAACACAGCAAGATGCTATCTCTACAAAAAATTAAAAAACAAAACCAGAAAACCTGCCTGAGAAGGAACAGACATAAATAAAAAAAAAAAGAAAAGAAAAAACCAGAAAACCCTCTCCCATGATTTGCAATTACTTCAAAATTAATTTGTGGTTTTCCTAGAATTTACCTTTAGACCAACTATTCCTACAATTTCTCCAAATACCAAGCTCTCTCTCAATGTTTGATAATATTCTCACACACTTATAATCTAGCTACAATGTTCTGCATTTGATAGAATCAAAGCTTCATGGAATAGTCTATGGTTGGTGTATCATTAATTCTTAGTCTTCACCTTAATTCATGTAAAGTCATTAATCTTACCATATTTTATTGTAGGTGCTTATAAGTACAGAGTTGTGATGTTTGCTACAGCCAATTTTAATGGACTAGAAGATGAGCTGATTACACTGGTCTTTAATCTTTTTTCCACTCAAATCCCCTGAAGGATATGATAGTAATAGTGGCTAATGCAATGACCCTCAAGTTATTCCTAACAAAGTCTCTGGGTTGAAGGATAGGGAAGAGTATAGTTTGAAAATGCTTCCTGGCAAGCGGAGTTTGGAACTGCATTCAATATTACAGCTGGATGTACACCAACTCAGCAACTGGCCTCACAGCTCAAATACTTGCTCCAAAGGGTTCAGGCTGGTCACAGGTTATCCTGTATCAGCATCTCATATGTGTGAGTTTATGACAGTTCTCAATGAGGAAAACACTCAGGGGGCATTTTGGAAATTTGTGGAAGCTTGTGTTGGGGGAGACTGTAAAAGCAACTGGGATACACAACTAGCGTTTAGTAGATAGGACCCAGGGATGTCTTACAAGACTCATGCTAGCCCTGCACAACAAAGAACAGTCCCGCATAACTTTTCAATGTCCTATAAGATGTTCATGAAGCTGAAAAAGCCTGTTTATGATTAAGTGAACCTAGAAACAAATCCATATTACATATAGGCACAAAGTATTTTCCTAGTTTTGACATACATTAAATTTATAGAAATTAGGTAATATAATAATTAAGGGAAGACTACACATGCTTTGGTTGAAATTTTTCTAAGATTTTTTTCAGAAAAATCACATCATTGGCATTTCATGGAAGCTGAGCTGCCAATATATAACAACCTGTAACAATCTGCATTTGTAGTTGTCACACTGAGTGATTCTACAAATAGTGCCAGAATCTTACTACTTTATTACGTAGTGTAAAATAGTATTTCAAGAACTTGAATACACATATAAATCTAGTTAAAATGCAGATTCAGATCCAGTAAGTCTGAGGCAGTGCCTGACAGTGGGCATAATAACCTACCAGGTAATACTAATGCTACTGGCCCAGAGACCACACTTTAAATAGCAAGGTTCTCAAGCAGCAGTGCCCAAGAATTTACATTTAGAAATAGTCTTTCCATATTTACTTTCCTTTTATTTCTCCTTTATATATTTTTTTCAAATTATGTGTGTAGACAAATTATATTATCAAGAAGCCATTTCAAGAAAGTCAAGCAGCTGGGCATGGTGGCTCATGCCTGTAATCCTAGCACTCTGGGAGGCTGAGGTGGGCGGATCACTCAAGGTCAGGAGTTCGAAACCAGCCTGAGTGAGACCCCGTCTCTACTAAAAATAGAAATTAATTAATTGACCAACTAAAAATATTTACAGAAAAAATTAGCCGGGCATGGTGGCGCATGCCTGTAGTCCCAGCTACTCGGGAGGCTGAGGCAGTAGGATCGCTTGAGCCCAGGAGATTGAGGATGCTGTGAGCTAGGCTGACACCACGGCACTCACTCTAGCCTGGGCAACAAAGGGAGACTCTGTCTCAAAAAAAAAAAAAAAAAAAAGAAAGTCAAGGGATGTTATAAAATACTAGTTTTAAAAAAGTGGGCACTGAATCTGATAAGGTTGAAAATCACTGGTTTATGGAAATGGTATCTTACCAACATTTGGGTATAACACCTTCACAGCGACATGAGATTGGTATATAATTACACTGACATGTCCACACTGCAGCTAGAAAGATATTTTCAAAGCACAAACCTAGCTATGTCACTGTTCATAAGAATATTCAACAGCTTTCCACTGCCTTTAGGATAAAGAGCAAACTCCTTAGCATGGTTAGAAAGCTCTTCATGATCCATTACCACTTACCTTGATAACCTCATCTCTCACCATTGCACTCTAATCTTCCAGCCAAACAAATCACTTGTAGATCGAGGTCTTTTTCATCCAGAAGCATTTGTACAGTTCCTGTACCAGAAGCACTTTACCCCAAAGATAGCAGAGGGGTAGTTACCTCCCTCCCAAGGTCAGGTGCTATCCTTTGTGCCTCCATAGCCTATAGTACTTCTCCTATGTATTGTTACTTTTGTAAATAAGCAGGTACTACCTTGCTTATCCAGTTTATGCTCAGTGTCATACGTAGTGCCTTATTGTAGGTACTCAGTAACTGCTTACTGAAAAACTGAACTGTCTTAGTATTGAACAAAAAGAATTACATGAATATATAACACTGGTGGGCCTCAAAGTATTAGCAAATGGCTAGTGGCTGTTAAGAAACAGGCTGCCCAAGCCGGGGAAATTCAAAGAATTTCAACTCTCCATATTAACTTGAACATTTCAGATTCTGCCTTAATAACCAGCAAAATAGTATTCTAGTGAATAAAGTAAAGGGTAAGGGGAGTAGACAGAGTACCCTGTACATCAGCACATTATCTAAATACTTGCTGTCATGTATTTACCTCACAGTGGGCCAGTTTTAGTACTAACAGACTATAAAAGGCCATGTGACAGAATTATAAATATCTAATGGTATGCCTAATGACGAAGATGTCTTGCTATATATTCTTTGGGAACACAGTCAAGTATTCATGGACACTACAGAGAAAAACAAAAACTTGGTAATCAGATGGATAGAAGAGTATAAATGAATGGGTGGGTGAACAACTGGCCCAATCATCAGTATACAGTGGAACAGGAGCTGTAAGACCACAGGCAAGTCATGCAACTTCCCTTCGCCTCAGTTTCCTATTTGTAAAAGAAGTGTTGTGTCTTTTAAGTCTTTTAGTTTCTCAAACAAGCTGTTCTCTCGGGCTACCACACTGGGAAACTACTGTTCATATATGCTGCCTAGCTAATATCTATTAATTCCTCAAGCCTACCCTAATTATCCTTCCTCAGAGAGGCTTTGTGAATCTCAATATTCAGTACTCAACTGTTATATGTTCCCAAAGAGCTGTGTATTCTCCTTTTTATAAATGCTCAGTACACATGTAAGCATTGAAACTGTCTTCCCCAGTAGTATGTAAGCTTGTTAAGGGTAAAGACTGTGTCTGGCTTGCTAACTACTTTATTTCCAACATCAAAATGCGTAGTACGTGTTAAGCATTCAAGAATTAATTTTCAGAATAAATGAATTAGGTCACTATAAATCTACGATTTTAGGACTTAGAAGACGATCATCATTGCCTGTAATCTAATCATTGCCTCTAATTGCCATGTCTTCTAAGATAGTTATTCTATTAACCAATAAATGAATATATTTGACAATTCATCTTGGTATGAAGCTTTCTGACGTACAAAAATTATTTTCAAACTAAGCCTTAATTATTCCTAAACTCTCCCCCATTTTGTTAATCTGAATTTAGTCAAATATCAAATTGTTCATCATCCAAAAGGTAAGTAAACTATATGGATTTTCTTCAGTTTGAAAGTAACACTAACAATTTGAAAATTCTTTTGAGTTTTCAGTGAAGTCAACTTTAAGTTTTCCAAAAACTGAAAAGGTTATATAGACAAATTAAGTGAATTTTAAAAGATATTTAAAAGTGGTACTATTTAATAAAAAACAAAACACTTGTCTCTGGTCTTCCTAAGCTTCCAAGAGAAATAAATGAGAATAACCAATGTTGAAAAAAATTCATTGTCCTCCACCAAGCAACAATGATTTCAAAAGTATGAAACTAGTAATTTTATAGATAGACTTATGATAAAGTGCTCTCTCACTAATCACCACCTAGATTAATTTCCTTTTGTATAATAGGTCTTCAGATTAATCTTACTGGAGTTATTTGAAATGGAAAAAAGAGATTTCTGTAAGTAAATAAAAACTTATAAATCACAGACACAAAAAAAGAGGTACGAAACCCACAATCCAAAATCAGATTCAGTGTATGGCTTAATTACATCCAGCTTTTGGTGCTGCTTCATAAGCCTCCAGTACTATAGCTGACCAGACCCAAGATGTATTAATAAAATCAAGTACATCCACATCTAAGAGGTCTCAAATCAAGATAAAAGTTCAGTTTCAGTAAGGGATAAGTAGATTCTAAACAACAGGATTAGTAGGAGTAAATACAGGCAGAAATGCCCTCTGGGTAAAAAAAAAAAAAAAAAGGCAGTTGAAAGAGGGAGATAAAAAGGGTTAGTGCAAAGTTGAGGTGGTGTTCAAGGAAATGGTCAAGGGTGAGGTGGGATTCTGTCTGTCTGGGGAGTAACCACCAGCTAAAATGAAGGTAGAACTGACTGTTGAAGTTGAGTCATAGGCCTAAAATGAGCTCTCTTCTTAACATTTCTTATTGAGGAAGTCTTTTTCTGTATAAACTTTAGACCATTCCCTTTGGCTTTGGAAAGAATCTGGTCTCCTGAGTATCCCACAACCCCTCATTGCCAGCATCCCGGGACCTAGGTCCTAATAAATTTGTCAGTTGCCTCCCTGTTTATTGTCCATGATATATCCTTCTTAGTAACATTTCCCTGGCTCACCTCTATTGATTTTGAAGTAAATTCTTCATAAATAAGTATTTATTATTCTCTCTAAGTTAATTTTTACAAAAACAGATATCATACTCCTTAAAGTTCCTCCTCCGGGGCCCTTAGCATGATGAAAGGTTCCTACCTCCTCGAGCACATTCACTACAATCCTCCCTCTGATTGGAACCATGATGAATATTACTTTAAGCCCTTTTCAAGACGTCCTTTTAGAAGATCCCTAAAATCTAGCTCTCTCCTACTTAAGTAAACATTCTGGCTGTCTAAAAGCTTCTTCCATTTGCCTTCCCCAAAATCTAGTCAGCACCTCATGGTATATCAGAAACTAAAAATTAGCAGATGCGTATCCAAGGGTCTCAAGGAAAGTATGAGTTTGACATTACTCTAATAAGGCTGGTGGTGGAAGTAGAAAAAAAGAGGAAGTAAACAAAAAGGTTAAGATCTCCCCTGCCTCCAAAAGAATGACAAAGAACTGTCCTTAATTTCACTTTATCAAATTCTCCCCCGTTCCTCCAGACTGGCTTAGAATAAGTTAAGAATGATTATACAGCACAGCAACAGTTCTGAAAAACCAAGAATAACTACTTTGGAAGGATAAATTAAAAAATACTAAGGTTACTAAGGGTTACTAAGGTTACTAAGATCTCTAGTGGGTTCAAGTAACTGCATCTCCATTGTTTGTCCTTATATAGCTACAGAAAAGAGGAAAGAAACAGAATATTCATGTCACACGATAGTCTTAACAGCAAAAGAATCATTACCCAATTTTCACAGACTTTTGGCACTAAAAGGGTCTTTAGAAATCTAGTTCAACTCTTTAGTTTTACAACTGAAGAAACTGAGGCTAAGAAAGATTAAGACACTTGGCTAAGATCACAACTGGTCATTGGTTTTTAGCAATTATTAAAAAGTCATTTCTTATTTTCTCCTAAAATTTAACATTTTCAGAGGAATCTGACAGTTGAGTAGGGTCAACTGTTTATTTTCAAATAAGGTAAGCAAACAGAAAAAATATCAAGATGACAAAGAAAAGAGAAGACGACTTACCTCTGGGTCTGCTAGGCGCTGAGACAGACCTACAACAAAGACGAGGTTTTTTTGTACAACTCGTACACTAGCCAAATGCTTGCGATTTTCTGATATTTTCTGTTTTCTCTCATTTTGTTTCTGTTTTTTCTCATTCTTTATCCTTTGCAGTTCTTCTTGAGAGAGTGGTTTATAAACTGCTGGGTCTTCTGGATATGGCTTTAAGCATAAAACAAACATAGAGGTTAGTATTAAATAAATTAGTAGGAAAAACTGCATGAATAACAATTATCCAATTGCAGATGGTATATAGTGGTTATTTATTATTTTCTGAAGGTTTTAATTGCTTAAAATTTTTTTTTTATTTAACAAAAGGTAAATGTTAAAATAGTTCTAAAAATACTTATTTTTTGGAGCTTAGCAGGGACCACCTTTAGTGCTAAAACTTAACAACAAAGGTTTAAAACAAAACAACAACAATAAACCAATCTTGGTATTTCCAAGAGTACCCAACAAGGTTCATGGGAAGAATTAGCTTCTAAGGTGCTGTGTAAGAGGTGAAGAGTATAAGGTCTCTCAACTAAATATAGGTTTTACATATTATAATCAACAAATATTTAAGGAAAACCTACTACATGCTACAATATTAATGACGTTACACATTCCTGATGTAAGAGGGAGAGAGATGGGCAAATAAATAACAATATATACTCTGGCTCAGGAGTTTGAATTTAGTTTCAACACTTACTAACATGTGGCTGTAGGCAAGTTAATGAAACTATGCCTCAGTATCTTCAAAGTTAAATGAAAACAATCTTAAAGGTTGGTGTAAAGACAACACTCATAAAGCAATTATTATTGTTCCTGGAACATAGTTATCCCTTAATAATAAACATTAGCAAATTTTATTGTTGTATGTCTTTGATCTTTTCCTTCTCAGCATTATGATATCATTTTCATTCCTACTGCTAATGCCAAGGCTACTTGTGTTCTGAATAAGAGCTCTGGAGTTGGAATGCCTGGCTTTGAATTCTATCTCATCCTTCACTATCTAATAGACTTTTTGGCTAAGTTATGTGACCTTTCTGCCTCAGTCTTCTTGCCTGTAAAATGGAAATTTCAGTATTTAGAGAGTTTCAGTGAGAGTTAAAATAGATAATACACTTCTAAAGTGATTAAAACTGTGTCTTGCACATAAGCATTCTAAAAATCAATTACTATTACTACTAATAAATACTGTTAATGATAAATGGAAGATGGAGTACATTAAATACAATAATATTTAAAACTGGATATAAAGAGATTCCAAGAACAGGAAACACAACTGGTTAGGAATTGTACCTATCAAAATACAAGAGTGGGGGACAGCAGAAACAATGCCAACAAGAAAAAAAGTGGAAACAAGAGTGAAAGAAATTCCACAAGCCTGAAACCTTATTCCTTTAATGTAAAGTTACTTTCATATCTTAACACATAAGCAAAAAATAAAAGCCAATAAAAATTATTTAATGCGTGAACTTACCCAGACTAATGCTGAAGCCAGTAAAGTGTGATTTCAGTTTATGGTCCTCAACTTCTACTAGTATATATCCTAAGGTCTCCAAAACCCCTATTCTTTCCCGTTTATGCCCATTTTTAACTTTAACGTACTGCTTTTTAAGAACTTTAAACTTTTCATAGTTTACCTTATCATCAACAAACTAGACTTTGTTACCTAAAAAAGATTCAGGTATAATTCTTAATGGTTCTATAGGATATAAGCACCTTACTATTCAACTTTCACATGAAGAAATCTGAATCTCTTAGCTAATTGGTCCTGTTTGGTATACTCTTAACTTACTCATGAGTGGAAGACATACAAAATAGCTTAGTAATTTACCTGACTTTCGTATGACTTTAGGATGTTCTCCAGGATCAAATATAAATTTAGTATGGCTCATTTTAGGAGCTCAATAAATATGTGCCAACTGAACACCAAGCTACTCTCTGTAATTAGAAATGTGGCACTGCTAACTGTCTACAAAACAAAGCAACTTACCTAAAAACAAAAATCCTGCATTTCTGGATTAAAAAATAAATTATTTATTGCATTTTAATTTAAGGAATCAAATGGTTAAAGATCTATTAAAATAAGTTCAATTCCTCAATTAGATAGTCTTCATTTAAGTTTTTTTTCAATGCTTCTTCTGAAAACTTCTTATTCACTTACTCTCCTTTCCACTTACTTTTCTATGCCCATATTAATTTTCTCCATCAAATCTTAAACTGCCTTGAAGCTATTTGGAGCTGTAAAGTCATAAATATAAAACTTGTATAACAAGAATGAAAAAGTATAAAAATGAACTACCTGTTAACCAATTAAAATATTTTTCTATAAGATCACTTAAATTTTTCATTTGCACATAGAAAAGCTGTTTTCTACCTCTGGATTTCAGGGTAGCTCCTTTTGGAGTGAAAGCTGTTGCTCTTCACTAACATCTAGAATGATCCAATCCCTGAAAGCATCAAACATATGGATTGTTGCTCTTAGCTTTGTTTCAAAACTGAGGGGAAAGAGGCAGCATTCAAAGCCCAAGGCCAATCCAAGGTGGAGAATCTTTGGCAAGACTGGCCCCAGGTTGAGATGAGACCCAGCCCACTCCCAAAAGGTAATTTCAGAATAAAAACAAGCTATAAATCAAAGGATAGTCTCAGGATAAGAACAAACTACAGAGAGGTCAGAATAAGACAAAAGAGGGTAGGGGGAAACCACACTTGAGAAATTATTGAACCCAACCCTAGGGAAGAGTTACACCCCTAGATGTGTATCTTGATCAGACCAAAGATCTTCAAGCATGCGGCATCCCTAATGCAATGTTTATAGGATCCTGCAGAAGGCAAATCAAAGCCTTTCCAGAGGAGGGCAAATCCATCCTAGGTTTTGGGGAATGTACAGATAATTTTCTCAATGACAACGACCAGGAAGCAGCCACATTAACTAAGCACATAAAGAAAGAAAACAACATGAATAACCAACCGGCAGAAACATCCCCCCATAGACTTCAGCTACTGGATTACTGAACAAATATTTTAAAACAATAATGTTTATCTGTTTTAAAAAGACACACAGAAAAAGTTAGCCAGGTATGGTGGCGCGTGCCTATAGTCTCAGCTACTTGGGAGGCTGAGACAGGAGGACCGCTTGCGCCCAGGAGTTTGAGGTTGCAGTGAGCTATGATGAGGCCAGTGTACTCTACCCAGGGCAACAGAGCTAAACTCTGCCTTAAAAATAAATAAATAAATAAGATGTAATAAGCTTGAAAATACCTGCAGAGTATAAGAATCTATTTAAAAATAACAGCAAGTATGAATAAAGAGCAAATATTTCTTGTAGAAAACACAAAAATCATTAAAAACTCAATGGACATATTTAGCAGCAGATTGGACCCAAAGAAGAAACTATTTAAACATGTAGATCAGAAGACATCAGCTAAAACCATTAAAGAGAAGATAGAAAAAACAGAAGAGATTAAGAGACAAAGAAGACAGTAAAAAGATCTGAAAATATTTAGTCAGAGTCCTAGATGATAGAAAAAAAGGTAATATTTGAAGAAATAACAGCTTAATTTTTTTTCTAGAACTAAGGAAACTCAGCAGCCCAGAGATTCAAAAAGTTCTACAAACCTCAGGCAGAAGAAATTTTTAAAAATACACAAGTGAGCTCTACTTTTTGGAAATGGTTAATAATTCCACTGTGACCTAATAGTCAATTTTTGTGACCACTGCTCTTGTATTTAAAGTTTTGTATAACATTATGCACACACACACATTTTGCCGAGTTACTAAAATTCTCCATTTTCTTTTCACTGTTTGCTTTATCTGTCAATTTCTAAAATATAGGTGTTAAAGTCCATTATGAATATTGATGTCATGTTTCTCCTCATTATAACACCTCATTATACTTCAAAGCTCTGCTGTTAAATAAAGATTCATGACTTTGTGGATCTTTTATCAGTAAGAAAAATTCCTTTTGCTCTTTTAAAATGTGTTTGATCTTGAATTTTATTATGACTAATATCAGTATTATTAAATCTTTTTTCCTATTATTTCCATTTACCCACTAAATCTTTTTTTCCCTTGTTTCATTGATATTCTTCTTATAAATGTTCCTAGTCAATCACTTTCTATTAGGAAAAAGAACAGTCCCCAATTTCCTCCCTCCTTCGCACCAGTTGTCTCTCCCTAGAAATAATCATGTTGACTCTTTTAGATAATTCTTTGTCATTTACTACAATGCCTCTAAATAACTTGCTTGTATTGCTTCTCTTTGATTTTTCAGTTTTAAATATTATCATGTTATGCAAGTTGAAGATTTAGCTTTCTCAGCCTTCCTTATCACACATCCCAAGTCCACTGTCTAACCTTTTACACTAACTTTGGTTGTGTCAATATTCAGCATTATTATCCAAAAGTCATAATGAATAGAGAGGATAGTGGTCAAAATTCGAAGAGGCTGAAGCAACTGAAATTTATAGAGCAAAATACAACAAAGAGGGAGTTAGCCCAAAAAGAATTCCAGAAGTCTACATAAAGAAATACTGTGGAAGCTACTTTTCATAGGTGGCTTTCCAATGAAGATACCTGACAGAGTTCACATCATTAATGAATTTGGGGAAGAAATAAAAAAGAATACCGATCACATGCAACTTTCAGAAGATAATTAGGCAACATCTCCCCTCATTTTATGAGGCCAGTATTACTTTGATAACAAATCTAAAAGCAATACAAAGTAAAACTACAAATAAACACCCTTCATGACAGAGACAAAAAAATCATCTGAAAATATTACCACATTGAATAAAAAATATAATGAATGATAATAAAGTGGGGTTTATCCTTGGGACTAAAGGTTGATTAAAAAATCAATATAGATCACTTTCAACAGAATAAAGGGAAAAAAGTATGACCACCTCAATAGAAGTAAAAATGGTATTTGGCAAAATTCAAAACCATTCACGATAAAATCTCTCAGCAAATTAGGAATACAAGAAAACTTCCTTGACCTGAAAAAGACCATCAACAAAAAAAAATGTACAGCCACCAACACATTCAATGGCAAAATACTCAACACCTTCCTACTAAGATTGAGAAAAAAGACATCTTTCTTACCACTTCTTTTCAGTGTTGTACTGGAGGGGTTACCCAGTGCAATAAGGTAGGAATAAGACTTAAAAAGCATAGAGACTGGGCCGGGTGTGGCATGCCTGTAATCCTAGCATTCTGGGAGGCCGAGGCGGGTGGATTGCTCAAGGTCAGGAGTTCAAAACCAGCCTGAGCAAGAGCGAGACCCCGTCTTTACTAAAAATAGAAAGAAATTAACTGGCCAACTAAAAATATATAGAAAAAATTAGCCGGGCATGGTGGCGCATGCCTCTAGTCCCAGCTACTAGGGAGGCTGAGGCAGGAGGATTGCTTGAGCCCAAAAGTTTGAGGTTGCTGTGAGCTGGGCTGACGCCACAGCACTCACTCTAGCCTGGGCAACAGAGTGAGACTCTGTCTCAAAAAAAAAAAAAAAAAAAAAGGATGGGGGAGGACCAAAGGATAGTGGCAGAAATGAGCAAAGTTTGGGGGTGCTATAAGCTCCAGCTCCCTTCTCCTCGGGTTTGGGGCAGAAGGGGAGGGGCATTTAAGTGACTCTGAAGAGGAAATAGTGGTTTTTTGTTCTCACAAACAAGGCCTCCACCCTGTCCCCTCCCTTTTTCCTTACCTTGCCCTCAACATCTAGATTTTCTTTAAGAACAAGAGAAACCTTGACCACCTAGGTCCTAGGAGACTAACTCTAGTAGGATGGACCTGGAGAAAGACTTTCTACAGTGAAGAATTTCTTCCCTCTCTCAGTTTGCTGCCTCTGTTCCTCATTTCCCTTAAGTGAGATCAAACCCCTCCCAGAAGCCACTTAGCAGTTCCTTTATTACCTGACCTTGAGATCCTTTCTGAAGGTTCTGTACACTCTGTTTATCTGTGTCCTTTATCACTGCACTCCTATTTGCACATACGTGGCATGGCCATATCTCCACATATGTCTTGTACAGATCATCTGTGTACAGGTTGTAGGTAGATGTGCCAGGTATCTTCTGTCCCATGAGAAATCTTTTTCCAGCCTCCCCACCCTCTCCACATGTCCTATCGTGCCACTCTGCTCTGCCTCACATGCTATAGGGCCCAGGCTTCCCTCCCTCCTGCCCTCATGCTGTGACCTGTTCTCTCCTCCCTCCTTACCACGCCCACCCCAAGCTTCATCAGTCAACCAGACACAAGGAACTTTCCAATACTAGTGTCCAAGGAAGATCTTCCTCCCTTTTCACTAGTGCCAGCCAGGGTAGGGCACATCTGGGTTTCTTCCTACTCACTGCATTTCCCCAGTCTTATAGTACAGACAACATCAAAGATTCCAAACAGGGCAGTTTCATAAATATTACATGAACAGGAATCTCCCTTCCTCCCAAGCGTGGAACCCTGATGTTCTGGCACCGTAGACTGACTTAAAAACTGAGAGGTTTTTTGTTTTGTTTTGTTTCTTTAACAAGCTTGAGATGAGATTACACAAACACTTAAATACAGCTTCTAGGGAAGGAAAGAACCCAGGAGTTTGGGCTTTCTTTCACTTCCCACCCCTGGAAGGGAGGAGAAATCAAACAGGGTGGAAGTCAGAGCACAGCTGTCCAGAGAGGGGAGCTGTGGTTAGTGGGGAAGTCAGTCAGTCAGTCATAGGGTTTGTTGTGATGGTGATGGTGGTAAAGTTGGGGGGAAATGGAGAAAACAATGAAGAATCAGAGGAAACCCCCAACATCACCAGACAGGCTGTACTGAGACAGAACTCTCCCCGCAACATTTCCCCACCCTGCTCAAAGCTGAGTGGATAGAGGTGGATGGTGCTGGGAGGGAAGAAGAGAGAAGAGGGGGAGGAGAAGGAGACAAGGAAAGAGGCAGTGGCAGGAACAAGGACGTTTCTGTTTCTTTTCCAGGGACCTGACCAGAGCTGGGTGGAGGCAAAGTGTGTGTGTGGGACTTGGCATGAAATGACCAATGATGATGAGAAGTGACCAGGAAATTCCATTCCCTAGGACATTAGGGTCTCTGAAACTTATGGGTGGGGTCAGAGTGTGAAGAAGATAGGACAGGGTGAATGTGGCATTAGTGCAGGGTGAGGGGAATGGGGAACAAGGCCAGAAAAGGAAGTAAAAGCCATTGGCTGTCATTCTCCTTTAAAGCAGCCAGAGAAGAGTGGGTTGAGAAAAAATGAAGTTCTGAGCTGGTGAGCCACAGAGGAAGAGCCACCGAATCCACTGCCCATTATTTCAGCTTCACAGTGAATGGGAAGCGGCTAGGAAAACAACAGGAGGGATCAGGATTAGACAGCATAAGGCCACAACCTGATAGCCAAGCAGTGCTGAGAACTTGGCCTCTCTGAGCATCAAATAGGACGAGTGAATACGGAACTGGAAGACACCCACCACCACTATCAAGGTCACACTAGGACTTAAGGACCTCAAAGGTGCTGAGCAAGGGAAGGGATAGGAGGAAGGTGCCAGAGAGGATGTACAGAGGTAGTTCCCTGGTCCTGTTCAAGCCCCAAACCGGTTTTCCTGGTCTCTCTGACTCCAGCCCCAAGGCCTCCAACCCGCTGCCTGACAAGCCCTCACAAGAAGCAGCTGGAGAAAAAGAGAATTGGGAGAATGGAGTGGGCAATTCTATAAGCCCAGGGCTGCAGCTGGTCCCTGTTTGGAGACCCCCAGACATGCAGAGTTACTGAGGGGCTCTGGAGATGGGGGGTGGACCCTTATTTCAGCCAAGTGACAGGCCCCAGCACCAACCCTACCCTTCCCCAGAAAAGGTCTTGTGGGGGTTTATTATCAGGAAACAGCACTAGGCCCTAAGCTTCCCCTCCCTCAATATATTCAATCATATAGAATCTATCTCGGTCCTCCAAACTCTACCCAGAAATTCTCTACTTCTCCCAACCCTGAATTACGATTGGGACTTCTCTGTGAATCTTTCAGACCCTCTCTCCCACCTCCCCCAACATTCCAGTCCCTTCTTTCTCTTCTACTCTTCAGCAGCCTTAACCTGCGTACCGCACGAGCGTGGATGAGTGGATGAGGACTGTTACCCTGGGAGGGTACCCCTTTTCCCACCGACCCAGCTTCTCGACCACCCTGGACATCTCCTTCCCCACCCCCAGCATCCGGTGCGTCTCCGCCTGGCCTGGCAGGCGTGGCGGTCGGGCCCGGGGACCAACTCTACGGTCTCACCTGCTCTTCTCCGGCATCAAGGCGTCCAGCTACAGCTGGTGGGGGGCGGGGGTGTCCTGCTCCGCGGCCGCCGGTGAGGGGTTCCCCGGCTAGCTCCTCCGCTCGGTGGGGGAGCCGAGGGCGGGCCGGCAGAGGTGGGGCTGGCGGAGGGCGGAAGCGGCAGCGACGCGATTACGAAACCCGTCCGGCTCCGAGCCGAGAGCACAGCTCCCCCCTGGACTGCTGAGGCACTGCACAGTGGAGGGACATGGGAGGGGGCCTCCGCGGGCCCAAGGCCGCCGCCCATGCCCGGGGAGTCGGAGAATGTGGACGTCTCGATGAGGGCTTGACACCAAACT
This sequence comes from Cheirogaleus major, assembly GCA_963574435.1. NCBI lineage: Eukaryota > Metazoa > Chordata > Mammalia > Primates > Cheirogaleidae > Cheirogaleus > Cheirogaleus major. Next base: position 25,627 of record CAUYPO010026702.1, read on the forward strand.
GGGGACCCCAGAATCGCACGTTCCCTATGCACGCCAGGGCTTGCGGGGCAATACGAAGTGGAATTCCCAAATCCTCCAGACCTAACCAAGTTCAGAGATTCACAGAACCCCCCCCCCCCCGCCGCCAATCTCTTGTGCTCTACCCAAAATGGAGTAAGGCTAGGTTTATTTACCCATTGTGAGGGTGGAGTGTCGGGAAGAGTAGGGAATGGGGGAAGGGGTACAGAATTTTTCTGATTCTCAAAAACACCTAGTAACCTGAAGTCCTTAAATTGAGGAAGAAAGGGACATTCCTCCTTCCCATTGTTGTCTAGTGTTAATATTTTTAATCCATAAACCTAAATTTGCAGGACAATTGCCTGCTCATTCATTGCACCCCCAGTCAGCACAGGGATGCTGGAAAAGATGGGAATGATTGTGCAGACCAATAAGCCTCCCGAGATGCTTTAATCCTCTCTCCCTCCCTAAAGTGTTCTGGAACCTATCATTTGAATTAGCCGAGTCAGGCAGGGAGGGGGTAGGGAGTCCTTCCGCCCTTCTTAGGAGGGGCTGCATTGCAGGGGGAGACTGAGCAGGCAGATTCAGTCACTGAAGAGAGAGAGGGAGTGAGAAGACAAAGCCGTCAAAGCCCCAACAGCTTTCTTTTTCTCCAGCCCAGAGCAGACCCCGGAGCCCCCACGGCACTCCCTCCATCTTTGGAACACGCTAGTAATTCATTGATAACAGGTAAACTAAACTGAGGGAGGGGGGTAGGGGGCTGCAAAGATAGAAGAGCAGTTTCTTCTGGTTAGATTGAAGACCTCAAATAAGGATGAGGTGGGGGACAGTTCAAGAAGAGAGAAGGGGGCGCTATGAACAATGGGTAGTTATTAGTTCACCGTTTCCATGCCTTGTTATCCTGTACCCAGACATTCATTTCCAGCAATTTACATGCAGTTATTTCTCAACACTTACCTCCTTATTTCAAGTATGTTTTTCTATAATTTATTGGCCTGTTTATTTAATATTTTCTGTCCAGTTATCTTCCTTTTCAAGCTGTAATTTGTTCTACCTGTTATTTGATGACTCTCTAGTCCTCCCATATCTCTCTGGCCTCTACTTCCCCATACTTGCAGTTTTTTTCTATAGTCTTCTATTTGTCTCTGTAGGAGGGAGTTTTGGGGGAAAGGATATGGGATAGTGTTGAGAGTAATCCTGACCTTTCTATTGACAATCTCCCTCTCCCCAACACAAACCTTTGCTCCAAAGAGGCAGCTTGAAGTAGGAAAGGTGGGGATCTCAGTGTAGAGAACTGTTTGATCCCATATTGTAATTAGCACAGCCCACAGGAGCTAGGTATGGGGATAAATTCTAGAAAAGGAATGCTTATTTGCAACTCAGTGGAATATGTGGGGGAAGGACATGGCTAATAGGAAAATCCAAACTCAGAGTGAGGCACACATAATAGAAGCCAGAGAGTTTTCATTCTCTACCACCACCACCTCTCCTCCTTCCCCAGCCCCCATAATGGCAGCATGACACAGCAAGGCCCTGTTGAATAGGCCTTGGATGCCCACAGAGGACCTAGACAAAGGGTATTTGGGCATGATTGTGTGGCTAAGAGGGAGTATATCTTTCTAATCTGTATATTTGCTAATCATGTATCTCTAAGAAAAGACAATGATATTTAGAAATTATGTTTGCATAAATATCTGGATAATTTAAAATGAAGGATAGTGGAAAGCATTTATTGAGCATATATTGTGGTACAAGGCACTGTCCAAACCCTTTAAGATAAGCAAATGATAGATATAAAGATAGATGAAGTATGGGCGGAGAGAATTTGGGGAGGAGAAGGGGAAGCTGGCTGAAAAGGGACCTTTTGCAAAATCGGGAAGACTTGGGAATTAAATCCATACTGTATTAAATCAAACTTTAACTACTATTTACATTAGTAAATATCTTTTGGTATCTTAACTTCAATTTTCTGTGTAGTCTTTATGTTCTTGACTTGATTTTAATGCCACATATGCTTGTATGAGTGTCTTTCTGGAATGTATTTGGTATCTTCTGCATATGTCTCTGGGTCAATAACATAGCTAGAGATATTAGGCCTTTTGTTCATAAAATTCCCTTTTGCTTTTTAAATTGCAGGATAGCTCTGCCAAACACTCAGAGGCTATCTAGGCAGATTTTATACATACTCCGATTTTAAGAAAAGGAGTCAGTTTGTCAAAGAGCTTTTTCCCTTTCTCAGATTCTAGCTTGCCCTATACTGCCTTTTGCTTTTCACCATTCAAATCAGAATTACAGGAACAATCAATGCCTAACCCACAGAATATCTGTTCTTCAGGAACTAAGAATTCTTGTAAGTTTTGAGAATACTGGTATAGGGTTATAAAAGCTGTGGAGCAACTATCTATGTACAACACAAAAAGGGATCAGATTGGGAATTATGAGACCTGAGTTCTATACAAATTGGCTAGAAGATTTAAGTCACTAGGTAATTTGTAAGGTGTCTTCTAGTTTAAAAATTCTGATTTTTTTCCATGAGTTTGTTTTTTAGAGAGCCTATTATGTGCCAGCATTATACTAAGCTCACTCTGGAATAGACTTGTAAGGGAGGAGCTATGAAAGAAGCAAGCTAGCTAGGGAAATAACTGTTAACACAGTAAACAATCTGTAGGCAGAAGTCAGTAACAGTATTGAACCATTTTTGTAGTTCTCTTTCTGTGCAAATGCCTCTGCAAATTACTGTGGAGATGATCAGAGTTGAATGTCATAGGAAGATGACCTCACCTTTCCAACATGCCTCCCCCACCCTGCTCCAGTCTGTGCATTACCTTCCTTCTAAGTAGCTTCTCTGCTGAGTAATGCTCAGTTCCCAGTTTTATTTTGGAGCGTGAACCTAAGAAGAAAAAGATCAACTCAGAACTCAGTTTTAACATTAAAAACATCCTAACCAACCCACTCACCACGTTTTTTTTTTTTTTTTTGAAACAGGGTCTCACTCTGTTACCTGGGTAGAGTACAATGGTGTCATCATAGCTCACTGCAACCACAAACTCCTAGGCTGAAGCCATCCTCCTGTCTGAGCCTCCCCAGTAGCTGAGACCACAGGTGCGCCCCACAACTCCTGGCTAATTTTTTCTATTTCTGGTAGAGACTTGGTCTTGCTTTTGCTCAGGCTGGTCTCAAACTCCTGACCTCAAGCGATCCTCCTGCCTTGGTGTCCCAGAGTGCTAAGATTACAGGCATGAGCCACCTTGCCTGGCCCCACTCACCACTTCTAAAGCATCCCCCTCACATATCACCATGTTCTAGATTAAGAATTTCTTTTCTGCCTTCGTAGAGTCATTTCACATTATAAGAGGGCATTTTGGAACCTATTTAAGGCTGCTATTAAAAGTCTCAGGCCTGGTGAGAGCCAGTAGGATATTTGGAAAAAGGCCTTTTGAAACTTGGGGTTCTATTTTTGGAGGCAGTGGAATGTTCTTTCTGCTCCTTTGGGAACATTTCAACTAATACTTCTTGCCCCTTCCCTTGGCTAGTAAGTAGCAGGGCGGAGGCTGCAGGGAGCTATAATGGTCATGCAATATCAGGCAGAGTGTGGGTAGCATGAACAGAAAAGGTGATAGAACTACCCAATAAAGCATGGAAAAGTATCCAATTTTGTTAAAATCTCCTTCCAATCTAAGCTTTACTTTCTTACCTGGAATTTCCAATCCATTTGCTCTCACTATCATCAGTTATACTCTAGCCTTGGGGTCAGAGAAAAGAAAAGAGACCCTGTTATAGCATAAGAAAATTCTTTTAGCACCTAGGTTTTGCTCTGAAGGAGAGATAGTAGACTGTTAAGGCTTACCTATGAGCTAATAGATGGGAGTGGCAAAGTATTCATTGTATTGAATAGTGAGGGGAGATTAATCAGCAGCCTTGAATGTCTTTGTGTGCAAAGCCCAGCACTTGCCATACAGAGAAAGCAGGCTGGTATTTACCCTTAAGAAAACTCCCAGTCTGTTGGAGATAGGAGATAAGACCATCCCTATACATATAATGCAGTAACTGTGATCTGTAACCCCAAACTGATGGAGTCAGGTAAAACTCCACAGGGCGTTGGGGGAGATGATGGAGGAAATAGAGGAGATGAAGCTGAGTAAGTTTAAGAAAGTTGTCCTGGAAGAGGTGAGTTTATAGTACTGTTTATAAGGCAAGAAGGAAAATATAAAGCAGAAATGCCATGGAAGGCCTTTTCACAAGTACCATGATCTATTAAATCAAAGTCAAGAAGAGGTCAAGTAACTATAAATATAATAGGAGTTTGGGAGAGGGGGATTCCTCTAGGGACCTGATTAGAGTCTTGAAACTTGGGAAGTATTTTAAAGGTGGAGAATGGAGAGAGTTAAGCAAGACAGGAATGAGCATAACTACAGTTGAGGCTATATACTTGCTAGGAAGAGTGGACCAGGCCCGCACACATAGCTCACTCCTGTAAATCCTAGCACTCTGGGAGGCCAAGGTGGGCGGATGGCTCGAGGTCAGGAGTTCCAGACCAGCCTGAGCAAGAGCGAGACCCCGTCTCTACTAAAAATAGAAAGAAATTAATTGGCCAACTAAAAATCCATAGAAAAAATTAGCCGGGCATGGTGGTGCATGCCTGTAGTCCCAGCTACTCGGGAGGCTGAGGCAGGACTGCTTGAGCCCAGGAGTTGGAGGTTGCTATGAGCTAGGCTGACACCACAGCACTCTAGCCCCGGCAACAGAGTGAGACTCTGTCTCAAAAAAAATAAAAAAAAAGAGTGGGCCAGATTTTGGAAGGCCTTGAAAATCAGACCCAAGATCAATTTGATGCAATAGTAAATAAATCATTCTGCTGGGCGCCCTTCAGTAGCTCATATCTGGTGGCACTTCGGGAGGCGGAGGCAGAAGGATCACTTGAGGCCCAGAGTTTGAGACCAGCCTGGGCAACATAGTGGAATCCCACCTCTAAAAAAATAAGAAAATTAGCTGGGCATGGTGATATGTGCCTATAGTCCTAGCTACTTGGGAGACTGAGGAAGATTGTTTAGGCCTGTGAGTTGGAGGTTGCAGTGAGCTATGATCATGCCACTGTACTCCAGTCTGGGCAACAGAGCAAGACCCTGTATCACAAAAAAGAACAAAAAAAGTCATTCCTAGATGAGAAGTTAGGAAATGGTAGAAAATGGTAATAAAGGCAGGGTTCCTGAAGCTTGTCCTAGAGAAATTGGATTATGTATAGAAGGAAACAGGGATATGGAGTTTCTAACCAAGGAAAGCAGGCTACGGGCCACAAAGGAGTTGCTGTAGCATTAAGACTGACAAGTGGTTTCTTTCCAGGAAGCTATGAGGGACCCTGTGAGTAGCCAGTACAGCTCCTTTCTTTTCTGGAGGATGCCCATCCCAGAACTGGATCTGTCAGAGCTAGAAGGCCTGGGTCTGTCAGATACATCCACCTTCAAGGTCAAGGACAGCAGCGTTGGCAAAATGACCGGGCAAGCAACTGGAGCAGAGCAGGAGAAAAACCCTGAAGGTGATGCCCTTCTTGAGTACAGCACCTTCAACTTCTGGAGAGCTCCCATTGCCAGCATCCACTCCTTTGAATTGGACTTGCTCTAAGGCCAAGACTTCTCTCTCCTACCATCTTGCCCTCATTGTCTTCCCTTTCAAGCCCTTTCCTTTCTACCCCTTTCCCATTTTAATCTTGTTCTCTCTCTTCAATTGTGTTGGTGGTGCTGATGAATCTGCCAGAGTTGAGTTGTATTTATTTATTTATTTATTTATCCATCTATCTACTCCATAATTCTCAAAAGCCCTCGAGCCACAAAGTAAAGGGGTCAAGCAATGGAGTATTGGGTCACAGAGATTCTTCCTTTTTCCTCTAAATATTAACTCCAGATTAACTGTTATAAAACAGGATTTCTAAAAGCCTAAGGACTCTTGCTTTCCTGTTGCTGCTTATAATACACTGTTTTTCTTAAAGAAATTGGGGGTAGTTAAGGGTATAAAACAAGAGGAAATAATATATCATGCAAAATGAAAATAAGGAAAAATCCTGAATCATTTCAGAAATAGCTAAGTTCTTTTTCTCAAAAGGGTGTTCCTTCTTCAAGCCTACTCTACACATTTGCTGCTGTGAGTTGAAAACTAGCTGAGGAAAATTAGATATCAAATCTCAAGGTGCAATCTTGCTGACCATTATGATAATCTGTAAGGTTTTGACTGTCTTCTAAAAGGAATAGGGTTTGGTCCTAAGTATTTTAGTCTTTCCCTCTTGCAATATATAATAATGATGAATGGGCCTTGGGCACAGTTCTTTAGTTACATTGAGACTATGAAATGAACAATTACATTCTGACATAACACCTTGTCCCCATTCCTTCCAAAATTATTGCTGCTGATTTGTGCTGCCATTTACTCATTTATTTAATAAAGACATTCAATCCCAGGACTGGATTCTAGTTTTCTCTTTCTTCACAGGGAAGCAGTATTAATCTCAAAAATTAGGCCGGGCGCGGTGGCTCACACCTGTAATCCTAGCACTTTGGGAGGCCGAGGCAGACAGATCACTCAAGGTCAGGAGTTCGAAACCAGCCTGAGCAAGAGCGAGACCCCGTCTCTACTGAAAATAGAAAGAAATTAATTGGCCAACTAAAAAAAAAAAAAAATAGAAAAAATTAGCCAGGCATGGTGGCACATGCCTGTAGTCCCAGCTACTTGGGAGGCTGAGGCAGAAGGATCGCTTGAGCCCAGGAGTTCGAGGTTGCTGTGAGCTAGGCTGATGTCATGGCACTCTAACCCAGGCAACAGAGTGAGACTCTGTCTCAAAAAAAAAAAAAAAAAAAAATTAATTAGCCATGCTTTCACATTCAGCTTTTATATTTTATCTTCTAATATTCCGTTTTTAGGAAGAATGATTTGAATAGCATTTATACATACATTAAATGGTGAATTTCCAGGCTGGGTTCGTTGGCTCACACCTGTAATCCTAGCACTTTGGGAGGCTGAGGCAGGAGGATTGCTTGAGGCCAGGAGTTCGAGACCAGCCTGAGCAAGAGTGAGACCTTGTATCTACAAAAAATAGAAAAATTAGCCAAGTGTGGTGGTGCACACCTGTAGTCCCAGCTACTTAGGAGGCTAAGGCAGGAGGATTGCTGGAGCCCAGGAGTTTGAGGTTGCTGTGAGCTAGGCTGACCCCATGCACTCTAGCCAGGGCAACAGAGCGAGACTCAGTCTCAAAAAAAGAAAAAAAAGGTGAACTTTGGGTTGAACAGAGAGATAACAAAGAAAATGGTGAAATCAACTTAAAATTAGAAAAGTGCTTAAAGCTACCACCACTCTTCTGCCCATTCCCTACCAACATTATATTTCATGTAATAATTCTCTTAGGTGCCTAAGAAAATAATTCATCCAAATATGTTATCTGTTTATCTCACCTCATTCCAAAAAACTATTTGAAACTAACTTCCAAATAGTTTTTGTGTGCTTACTATATGAAAGGCAATGAGCTAGACAAGAGGATGTAAACAAGAATAAAACAAGATTCTGAATCTCAAACTTAAATTGGGAAGCCATAAATACCAGTATGGATAGCATTGGCAGTATGCTGAAAATACTTTAACGATGACACAAACTGGCTGGGCGTGGTGGCTCACACCTGTAATCCTAGCACTCTGGGAGGCTGAGGCAGGAGGATTGTTTGAGGTCAGGAATTGGAGACCAGCCTGAGCAAGAGAGACACAGTGTCTACTAAAAATAGAAAAATTAGGCCGGGGGAGGTGGCTCTCGCCTGTAATCCTAGCACTCTGGGAGGCCGAGGTGGGAGGATCGCTAAAGGTCAGGAGTTCGAAACCAGCCTGAGCAAGAGCGAGACCCCATCTCTACTAAAAAATAGAAAGAAATTAATTGGTCAACTAAAATATAGAAGAAAAAAAAAATTAGCCGGGCATGGTGGTGCATGCCTGTAGTCCCAGCTACTTGGGAGGCTGAGGCAGAAGGATCGCCTGAGCCCAGGAGTTTGAGGTTGCTGTGAGCGAGGCTGACGCCACGGCACTCTAGCCAGGGCAACAG
>CAUYPO010026705.1:0-22379 GCA_963574435.1 Cheirogaleus major
GCCAACAAAAAACATATACAGAAAAAATTAGCCAGGCATGGTGGCGCATGCCTGTAGTCCCAGCTACTCAGGAGGCTGAGGCAGGAGGATTGCTTGAGCCCAGGAGTTTGAGGTTGCTGTGAGCTAGGCTGATGCCACGGCGCTCTAGCCTGGGCAACAGAGCGAGACTCTGTCGGAAAAAAAAAAAAAAGCCATTTACTGATATCAGCAATACTCTAGGGCTGTGACTTTTTCTTGACTCTTTCAATTTCTTAATATTTGTGCCTTTTATTATGTAGTGTGATTTTGGTATTTGTATTCTTTTTCTTTTCTGGTGGGGGTGAGGGGGACAGGGTCTTGCTCTGTAGCCTGGTCTAGAGTGCTGTGGCATCATCATAGCTCACTGCAACCTCAAACTCCTGGGCTCAAGCAATCTTCCTGCTTCAGCCTCTCAAGTAGCTGGTACTACAGGTGCACACACCATGCCTGGCTAATTTTTCTATTTTTTGTAGAGATGAGGTCTCACTCTTGCTCACTCTGCTCTCAAACACCTGGCCTCAAGGGATTTTCTTGCCTTCGTCTCCCAAAGTGGTACGATTGCAGGTAACATCTGTACTGGTCCATCCATTACTGGTCCATCTAGGATGCTACCCTACTTGGTCATCGTTATCCCATTTTATATTGTCAGGAAAGGGTAATCAAAATTCCCTTTGTTTCTGTGATCTTTCTTACTATTTACCTGGCTATTTGATAGTCTCTTTCTAAAATGTTGCAAACTAAGATCTGACACGACAGCAGCAAAAAGGGATGGCAGAACTCTGCATTTTGGAAAATGATAAAATGGGGTTGAAATCCTGGATCTATCTAGCATCTATTAGCTAGGAAACCATGAAAGGTGCTCAACCTTTCTAAGCCCCAGTTTCCTCCTCTGTAAAATAGGGGTCAAGTCTTGGAGGGTTGTTGGGAAAATTCTGTAACATTATGTGAGGATAACACCTGGCTCACATGAGCTACTTAGTAAATGCTGGCTGTCACTACTAAATGCTTTGTTATAAGAACAGTCATTATCTACCTTCTCAGTTACTGAATGGTTGTTAAGGAGTCCAGCTAATCTAAAAAAGTAAATGCATTGCTGAGAAGTACACAAATGAATCCCTCTTCGAGTGTCAGCCAAGAGAAGCATAAATAAGAACTCTGCAAAGAAGCACATTCTGAAAAGAATGCAACTCAAGAATACAAATTTGCTGGTGGCTCAACCCTGTAATTCTAGCACTTTGAGAGGCGGGACAGGAGGATTGCTTGAGCCCAAGAGTTTTAGACCAGCCTGAACAACACAGCAAGACCCCATCTCTACAAAAAATAGAAAAATTAGCCTGGCTTGGTGGCATGCATGCCTGTAGTCCCAGCTACTCAGCAGCCTAAGGCAGGAGAATTGCTTGAGCCCAGGAGTTTGAGGTTGCAGTGAGCTATGATGATGCCATTGCGCTCTAGCCTGGGCAACAGAGAGAGACCGTCTCAAAAAAAAAAAAAAAAAAAAAGCGAAGGGGAAAGAAATGACGACTGTAATAGCCCAGAGGAATTCCCAAGACAGGTACTAGGGGACCTCTTTATAAGATTCCCAAGCCAACTTGCATTAGTTTGCCAACTGCAATAACACAGTCCAAAAGAGAACAGACTAGAGCAGGGCAGAGTATCAGAGAAAGTGTATGGGGGCTTCAGCAACAAAGAAATGACCCTGAATGCTGAAGTGATAGGCTTCCTTGGTTCCAGCTGCTCTTATTCTTTTTACCCAGGATCGCCACGCTGGTGGGTGATGGTGACTGAAGGAGAGGAGTATAGTTGACGTGTAAGGGGTTGAGAGAGTTAAGGGTTGGGGTTGGTTAAAGTGTAGGACTCACGCCTGTAATCCTAGCAATCTGGCAGGCCGAGGTGGGCGGATTGCTCAAGGTCAGGAGTTCAAAACCAGCCTGAGCAAGAGTCAGACCCTGTCTCTAGTAAAAATAGAAAGAAATTAATTGGCCAACTAAAAATATATAGAAAAAATTAGCCAGGCATGGTGGCGCGTGCCTGTAGTCCCAGCTATTTGGGAGGCTGAGGCAGGAGGATTGCTTGAGCCCAGGAGTTTGAGGTTGCTGTGAGCTAGGCTGACGCCACGGCACTCTAGCACGAGCAACAAGAGTGAGACTCTAACTCAAAAAAAAAAAAGTGTAGGATTTCTCGCCTAAGACAATGGGAGATGCCCAAATCATAGAATCCATCAGAGCTGAAAAATACTCTCAAGGAACTAAAATCCGAAGCTAGAAGGAGAGTCTGGAGATAGAATGTGAGTGGGGGATATCACCAAAACAAAGAGCCCAGAAAGTAGAGTAGTACAAAGAGTAAAGGATTTTTGTCTAAAACAGCTCAGTCCTTTCATAGCTCTTCCCATTCCATAAAGGATAAAAGGCCCTATAAAAAGCCTGTGACGGCTCATTCCTACACTCTGTTTTCCACCAAAGCCACTTGCTCTACCCTGATGGCCTCCATTTCCATCCTGCTGTTATATACCTAGCTTTTGCTGCTCTGCCTTACCTCTTTGGTGATAAGGTATTTTCCCTGGTCTTCTATTCCAGCTTCAGCCCTTGACAGTGCTCTTCAGATTTGCCATGGGCCCATGCTCTGCAGCCTGCCAGTTGTCTCATCCAGCCAACCTGGTTAACTCATCCCACGACACCCCCTACACCCTTCTCAGAGCTAGGCCCACAGCGATGTTCATTCCATTCCACCTGATAACCAAGAGGTGGGGACCTGTATAGTGTTGGCTGTGAACCACACCACTGGTCATGTCTTGCCAAATACCATGATGTCCACTTGCAGAAGGGACAGGTATCCATTATAGCAGAAGAATCACACATTGCTAGATTTCCCCAAATGTCAAGTAGGAAAAAAAGAAAATCAATTTACCCAGTCACTAAACTTGAATGTCCTTTATAACTACATTTTCAGGAGAAAGCAAGAAAATGTTTCTTTCTGTCATTCACTTTATTCATGTATACCATATATAGGAAAGTACATGAATCATAAGTATACAGCTGGATGAATTTTTGCAAAGTGAACATGCTGATTAGTACCCAGATCAAGAAACAGAACATTACCAGTACCCAGTCCTCTCATGTCCCCACCTGATTACTGCTCCCCATAGGATAACCACTATTCTGACTTCTAACAACATTGATTCATTTTGCCTGTTTTAGAATTCCATATAAATGGTGCATATATTATATATTCTTTTTCGTGTGGCTTTTTTTGTTCAATATTGTGTTTGTAAGATTTATCCATGTTGTATATAACAGTTCATTCTTTTTCATTGCTGTATAGTCTATTGTATGACTATACTACTTTTAAAATCCATTCTGCTGTTGGACATTTGGATTATTTCCAGTTTTTAGCTATTATGAATAGTCCTGCTATGAACATTCTCGTGCACGTCTTTTGATGAACATATGTATGCATTTCTGTTGGGTATGTATCTGGGAGTAGAATTGTTGGGTAAAAGTATATGCATATGTTCAGTTTTAGTAGTTACTGCCAAACAGTTTTCCAAAGTTGTTGTAACCAAGGAGATTTTTTTATACTTCCAAATCTTCTGCAGTCAGAGTGAAAGGGGTGCAGAGGCAGGCAGGTAGAAATTTGGCTGGTAATGCCAGCAAACACAGTTTAAAAGCAACTCTTCCCTCCTGTCATTTTTTTTTTTTTTTCCAGATAAAGTTTCTTTCCCAATGCATAGGACTTAGATAATAAATGACACCCAGGGCCAATTGGCTGGCAGAATTCTGCAATACTAGGATTTAGTATGAAGAGCCTCAGCTAAGTCAATATGGGCTACCAAGCCAGTGGAGTTAATATACCTGAAAACCCGGCAAGAGGTCAAAGTCCAAGAGGCCTGAAGGGGAGTCCAGTAGGGAATAGAGTGGGGTTGACAAAAGCAAAGAGGAAGATGAGCAGATATCAAGTTGGCATACAGGGCCACAAATCCAGGGAGAGGAGAGAAAAAACCAGCAAGTGAAGAGTGAATGGAAACAGGTTTGTGGTTCATGACTGGCCTTTATGCACCAGCCAGGGGTGGGATGACAATGGTCAGCCAAGTTTAAAGAAATAAAAACAAAACAACACAAAATAGTCTCATCCCACTGAAAACCAAAGCTGAGTAAGCCTTGTCTGGAAACTTCTTTTGAGGATAATTGCAAACTTCTGGGAACTTGAGTGGAGAATGGGGGGTGGGGGTGGAACAAATATCATTTTCTGTTAGAGATGTAATGTTTGTGTATCACACATCTCTCCAGGCCACTCTAGTTTGGCAGTGCGATTGGATATATGGGCAGTAGCAGTCCTCACAGATCATCACTGGAACCTCAGGTCCCTTCTGTATCTCTTAAGGATGTATGGGGGAGGGGAAGTCTCACAAACACTTCTCAGTGGCTATTCACTGACTCATATCACCAACCACAGCTGGAGTGCAGCCACTCCTCTGCTGAAGTGGGGAGAGATACTTTCCTCCCACCTGCTCTACAATCAAGCCACAAAAAAGAGTAACTTTTGGCCCTATTTCCTTGGGTGCCTCTAACGGTATAGAACTTTCATTTGACTTTGTTTTTCACTTGAACAAAAAACAACTGAGGTGACAATGTGAGTGACTTTACAATATGCCATACTTAAAACTCTTCTCATTTTTGGCAGGTAACTACTCCCTACCCCTGTGACCTTGAACAAGTTGCTCAACCTCTTTAATAGTTAATTTTCTCATGGGTAATATGGGAAGAAAAATATCTACCTTTGAGAGGAAGATTAAATAAGACATACAAGGTCTAGGAAAGGGGCCACTTTCACTGCTTCTTCCTTACTGCCTTTCTTGTTCCCTTTCCCCTCTGTGAGAGAAGTAGCTAAGCTGGTTGGTCAGATTCTAAGACATTGACCAGGCCATTTTTCCCGGTGGTCAGGGTCATGCATGATGTGCCTCAATCATGCGTATGGGTATGGCTCTTCCTGGGGCTCCAACCCAGGCCTATTCTCAGGCTTAGACAGAGGGAACAGCCAGGTAACAGTCACTCTGTGAAAGGTGCAGCCTGCTTCAGGTGGTGTCCGTTTTGATTGGGCAGGGTCCTGGCTGTCCTAGTGGTGTTAAGTGTTACTTATTTTCTTTTGCCACTGACTCTTGTGTATATTTCTCCCTCTAGACCTTGGTGAAGAGGAGGGAGGAAGTAATGGCTGTGGTCTAAGTTAGGACTTTGGTATTCTTGGGCCTCTTGACCTAATATTATCTGATAGGACCCCAAACCAACCATAACATTGAACATTATTAAATATTAGTAGTGCTGTGGTTATCTATTGCTGCTTAACAAAAACCACTCCAAAATTTAGCAGCTTAAAATAATAATCTTCTTTTATTTTAAATTTCTCATGATTGTGTGGGTTGACTGGTGGGTGCTTTGCCAGTCAGTTCTGCTGGTCTCATTTGGGTGTCTCACATGGCTGTAGTCAGATGGCAGTGACGGCCGGAATCTCCAGGAGGGCTTCATTCACGTGTCTGACACCTTATCAGGTAAGTCTGGAAGGCTAAGCTCAGCTGAACGTTGGTAAGGATAGACTCTCTCTCACCATATATTCCCAGGGTATCTTCCTCTCCACCCGAATTTCTCAAATGGTGGTTCAGGGTTCCTAAAAACATAAAAGTGGAAGCTGCCAGGCCTTCTTAAGGCTTAGGCCTGGAACAGGCACAGTGTCACTTCTGCCATATTCCTTAAAACAAGTCATAGGCCCAGCTCTGATTCGAGGGGAGGGGACTACATAAAAGTGCCAGGAGGAGAGGTAGATTGTAATTGACTTTCACAAGAAACATTAGCATCAGTTTTATCTGTGGTTCCTAAATTTAGTAAAAATATGCCAGAATTTACCTCTCTCCCAGCTCAGGGTTTTTCTATATAAGGTACAATCTCCATAAAGTGTTTTCTGAGAGCTTGCGGGTATTAGTGTATAGGGCTAGTTATACACCTTAACATATCCAGTTATTATCTTTTGTAAATGGTTTAATTTGTAATCACGCAAATAAAGTCTCTGCTGACCTACCTGCTCAAATTTGACCTCATCTGGTTGTGGAGAGGATTAAATAATATCATCTATGTAAATTGCTTAGCAGCATAGGACAGTAAATAGTCAATAATGGTAATTATTATTATGTTACTATTAATATTACCAGAGTCCCCAAGGTATTGTGTTGGCCATGGTAAAAACATAATGAGATGTCTTTGAGAAGTCACAGTTCCCCAGGGCATCTGAGTGATAATTACCAAAGAAAGTGGGTGGAAATGTCAACCTGAGATAGTGGGGACAGAAGAGGTTATCAGCTGCCCACACATAAGATTAAAAGAGAATCAATGAGTGAGGTTGCAGGAAGTATCAAAACAATGACAACAAGAAACAAATGAAAATAGTCTAAGGTCAAGTGAATAGGAAAAAGAATATAAGAAAGAGATATCAGAACAAAAGGAAGAATCATTTATTTCTTAGTCAGGAGCAGGCCCCAACAGACGTTGGAGCCAATCTAAGAGAAAGATTACCTGGAAAGGGAGGAATGAGACGGGGAGCTACCAGTTTCCGGCTTGCATGAAAGACAGAGCCAGGTAGGGACTAGACTCAGATACAGGTGGGACCTATATTTCTTTTGGAGTAGCATCAGCCTTCTGACACAATTAATTATGGATGATCCTTTTCTAAAGGAAAGAGACAGACTTTGGAAGATAATAAATCCGTTATATCCAGAGTGAAATACCTGAACCGATCAAAACTAAATGTTAGCATTTAGTCAGACTATAACTCACTATTTGTACAATTTCCTTTTCCCACATCTGTTACTCTAGTTTTCCCCTTCGTTCTCCTAGTGGGAAAAAAAGTAGTAATCTGTTTGAGGACAAAGAGATTAAATAATATTTAAATAACACAAGGTAAAAGCATTTTATAATCTTTTAAGTTATCTACAAATATTTAATGCTTTATTTTTTGAGACAGGGTCTCGCTCTGTCACCCTGGGTAGAGTGCAGTGGCATCATCATAGATCACTGCAGCCTCAAACTCCTGGGCTCAAGCTATCCTCCTGCATTGGCCTCCCAAAGTGCTAGGATTGCAGGTGCGAATCACTGCACCCAGCCTAGGAATAAATTCTTACATTCATTTTATCATAAACACAGCAAGGAGTATGTATGAGATCTTTTGGAGCTAAATTAGGGTGAAGCTACAAAGCCATAGAAATGTATCAGAAAAGTTGTTTGACTCTACATATAAGATTCAATATAATTTTCACTTACTCTTTCATTCAATATTTATTAACTACTTATTGTGTACAAGATACTGTCTACTCTCATGGAATGTATTATATTCTGGAGGGTGGGACAGATAATAAAGGACTAAATAAATAAGTAAAAATGTAGGTAATGATAAAGTATTTGAAGAAAATAAAGTTGGGAAAGAGGATAGAGAGTGATTGTGTAGTCACAGCGTCTTTGTTCCCCCTGCACCCAGCACAGTGAGGGTCTCCAGAAATATCAAATAAATAAATGAATAAATGACTGCCCCCACCAAGTTTAAGTCTTCACAACCTCATGCCTAGTTTATTGTCAATTGTCCTTTAACAGGTCATTTTGTCTTCATTTTCTCCTCCTTTCAGGTATGATGTTTGATATTAAATGCTACTTTAATCATGTCACTTTTCTACTCCAAAACCTTCAGTGACTTCACATTGCCTTTTTTAAAGAGAGGTTTAAAGAAAATAGTATACTTATCTGTCACTGAATCTTATTTATTGATTAATATTATTTCTCTCCTTTATTTTTTAAAGCCTATTGCCTTACTGAAGACATGTGGTGGCCTTTAATATTATTATTAACCTAAACAACTTTATGGGAAAGCAGGTAATAAACAGTAAACTTTATTTATAAGCCACTCCAAATCTTTGAACGATGGAATCACTAAACTTTAGCACTGAGAATGCTTTGGAATCAGCCTAGGTCAACTCCTTCATTTCATGGATGAGGGAAACTGAGAACAAGCAGATAAATTGCTCAGATATAGAAACCCAGCCCAGTGACAGCCCTGCCTTGACTAGAACTCAGCTCTTCTGATTCCTACTGTCCTTTCCACTGTGCTGTTATACCTATACATAATTTTACATAATTTAATCACAGCATATATGCCCTTTTGTAGCCTCTTCTGTTTACATTACTCTCTATACATAGTTTCATGTATGGACATAATAAGCCTCGTTCTTGTCATTTTTGGTAGCTACATGGCATTCTATCATATCAATAAAAGCTTTGGTCCTTTATAAACCTTTAGTTGCACAAAGAGAGAAAACAAGCCAACTGTAATGCTTTGACTGTCTTTACTAATAAAATTATAAGAATATCTGCTGTTACTTTGTAAAGTATGCAAAAAATTACATATTCTTAATTTGGTTTACTTATATTATCTTTTCTAAAACTGAATCGATCATTTTATATGTTTTCTAAGTGTTATTTAAGTTTTGTAAGTATATAAAAAGGATCAAGGTATAAAAACATACAATTTATGGAATGGTTTTTGTATTGAAGTCAAACTTACCTACTACTGATACAAAATATGTACATATTTAGATTCCTGATTATTCTTTGTAATTCATCTCTTTGATCATGGCTACTCTGCATTTGAATATACAAAAAAGACTTTGGAAAGTATTATTCCTCTCCCCCTTGCATCTGGAAAATAGAAAGTCATACAAAGGTGAATACCTCCGAAGTTCATTTTATTCTTCCTAAAATGTCTCAAGATTTATGACATTTTATTTTCCAAATTCTTTGAGAAAATTATACCCAGAATGACAATCTAATGATCATTTTATGGTGTTCAGTGTCTCCTTTTTCTTGAAAGTCTTTATTATAAGAAAAAGCAGGGCCAGGCACAGTTGGTCACACCTGTAATCCCAGCACTTTGGAAGGCCAAGGCGATAACATTGCTTGAGTCTAGGAGTTTGCAACCAGTCTGAGCAAGAGCAAGACCCTGTCATTACAAAAATGGAAAAATTAGCTGGTCGTGGTAGTGCCTGCCTATAGTCCCAGCTACTTGGGAGGCTGAGGCAGGAGGATTGCTTGATCCCAGGAGTTTGAGGTTGCTGTGAGCTATGATGATGCCACTTCACTCTCTAGCCCAGGCAACAGGGTGAGACCCTGTCTCAATAAAATTTAATTTAAAAATTTTTTTTTAATTTTTAAAAAATGAAAAAGAAAATGTGTCTAATGAACTGGGTGATCTAGCTAAGGAGATTTCCAAGCAGAGTTCTTTATACTGCTGGTAGTAAAATGTGAGAGGAGAGAGGTAAAGGAAGAACTGTTAAACAAAAAGGAGACAGAATTTGCTGGGTTTGAAAATTCTCAGCCTCTCTAAATGGTAAACAATGCTAAAATTAAGATATAAGCCTGAGCAAGAGCAAGACCCCATCTCTACAAAATATAGAAAAATTAGCCAGGCGTGGTGACACGCACCTGTAGTCCCAGCTAGTCAGGAGGCTGAGGCAGGAGGATCACTTAAGCCCAGGAGTTTGAGGTTGCAGTGAGCTATGCTTATGCCACTACACTCTAGCCAGGGTGACAGAGTGAGACCCTTTCTAAAAAAAAATTTTAAAAAGATACAGCTTCTGAGCAAAGGTCAAATCTAGGGAACTGCCATTAAAACATGGTCTAAAGTTAAAATCTCAGAGAGTTAAGGTTGTGCCTCAGAGTATTCAGTCAGACAGAAGGTCCTCTAAAAAGATTAAAGGTGTGTCTTTTATCTCTCTTTTTCTTTCATGAAAAAAAGAGAATGATTCAGAGGGCAGGACCAAGACCCCACAACATGGAGCTGAGAGCCAGGGAGAATTATTCCCAGGCCTTGAGACTTAAGGAACTTTCAACATTTTCTCAGAAGGATTTCAGAATAAAAAAGGACCAGTGACTCTTTGGCACCTGCCATTTCCCCCTTTATGAACAGGAATATCTATAGCCATTATCCTGTTACACCTGTCTCATCATTGTATGTTGGATGTATAGAGAGCAAGATAAGTTGTCTCTTTAGTTGCACAGGTGGAAAGGAACTGTAGTCAAGAAGCTATGCTTAAAGAATTATACCCAAGGAGCTCCAATTGCACCTGGACTTGATTTAGATGGTGGAATTCTGGACTTCGGGCTGATGCTGTAATAAGATGAAATTTTTGGTGACTTGGAGAGGAAGTAAGTGTATTTTGCATGTGGGAGGGACATGAACCATTGGGGACAGAGGGTGGACCGTGGTAACTGGCCTCTGAGATAGCCCTCAATTATCCTGCCTCCTGGTACTCACACCCTCGTGTAGTCCCCCCCCACACAGTATCACAGGTGGTCTATGTGACCAATAGCATGTGGGATAAGTGATGGTATGTTATTTCTGAGATTAAGTTACAAAAAGACTGCAGCTTCCATCTTGGTCTCTCTCTTCCCCCCGCCCCACTCTTCCTCCTTCTCCTCTCTCTCTCTCTCTCTCTCTCTCTCTCTCTCTCTTTTCCTGTTGGAAAAGCAAGCTGCCACATTGTGTGCAGTTCCAAGGAGAAGCCCACCTTGCAGAAAGCTAAGGCCTCTGGCCAACAGCCAGCTAGAAACTGTCTCGCCAACAACCATGTGAGTGAGATTGGAGGTGACTTTTCAGCCCTACTTTAGCCTTCAGATGACTGCAGCCCCAGCCTGCATGAGAAACCCTGAGCCAGAACCACCTGGCTAAGTAACTCACAGATTACAAAACCTCAGGAACTGTGTGAGATAGTAAAATGTTTGTTTTTTAAAGCTCTGAAGTTTTGAGGTAATTTATTATATAACAATAGATAACAAACACACCAGAGCCCAGGAGCCAGGACTGCCCAGCAGAAGCTGGGACCACGGAGAGAGGGGGCTGTCCATCTGCAGCTGGAGGGACAAAGATACAACCAGTACTGGGGACACTGCCTGAGGCACAGGGAGAGGGAGAGCAAGGCCAGCCTCTTGATGACCCCTCATCTGCCACCCTTGCCTTCATTGGCCAAACCAAGCCACAAGGAATTTGGTAAGGGAGCCTGAGAAATGTCATTTGCAAGGAGCGGCCTCTTGCAATAGAGAACTGAGTAGAGAGAGAGAAGGAAATGAATCTGAAAACAAACAGGCAAATTACCAGCACAACTAAGAACCCTTTTTACATGGACTTTCCAATAACTTAAACTCCAGCTTGGGAAGCACTGACCTCAATTGCTCTTCTCCAATTCTCTACAAGTTCAAATCCTGATTGATTGATTGATAGATTGAGACAGGGTCTTACTCTGTTGCCCAGTCTGCAGTATAGTGGCATGATCACATCTCACTGCAACCTCAAATTCCTGAGCTCAAGATATCCTCTCTCCTCGGCCTCCCCAGTAGCTGGGACTACAGGAATGCACTACTATGCCCAACTAATTTTTAAATATTTTGGAAGAGAAGCGGTATCACTATGTTGTCCAGATTGGTTTTGAACTCCTGGCCTCAAGTGATCCTCCCATCTCAGCCTCCCAAAGTGCTGGGATTACAGATGTGAGCCTGCAAGTTAAAATCTTATTCATCAATTAATATCTACTTTTTTTTTTTTTTTTTTGAGACAGAGTCTCACTTCTGTTGTCTGGGCTAGAGTGCTGTGGCATCAGCCTAGCTCACGGCAACCTCGAACTCCTGGGCTCAAGTGATCTTTCTGCCTCAGCCTCCCGAGTAGCTGGGACTACAGGATGCGCCACCATGCCCGGCTAATTTTTTCTCTATATTTTAGTTGGCCAATTAATTTTCTTTCTATTTTTAGTAGAGATGGGGTCTCGCTCTTGCTTAGGCTGGTTTCGAACCCCTGACCTTGAGGGATCCACCCGCCTTGGCCTCTCAGAGTGCTAGGATTACAAGCGTGGGCCACTGCACCTGGCCCAATATCCACTTTACATGCAAAGTTCTTCTCCACTAACCTTTTCTTCCTAGTGACCTGGGGTAGCCCCTTCTTCTTTCAATTCCACGGCATTTGGTCTAAACCCATTTTAGGCATTTTGAAACACAATTTATAGTTATTTATTTTATGTCTTATCATCTGAGAATTAAAGACCTTCTTGAGAGTCAGATCTATTTCTGATGCACTGTTGCATATTGCTCAGTCATCACAGGACCTAGCATAGAACCTTGCACATAGTAAATATCAATATGTATTAAGTGAATAAATGAGTGAATGGATATCAAAACCAATGGTAGAAATGGTATAAAACTTGAGTACCTTTGTTTATATTACTATTAAATCCCTAGAATCAGGAGATTCTAGAATAATCTTCCTATTTTCTTGGCTGGTCACATCTTTTAAACTCCTTTGAGCCTTCCCTGGGGGAAGAAAGATTTTATAATTTGCAAATCAGTTTATATCTGAGCAGGAATAATTAGCCTGTGAAAACAAAGTTCTGCCTGGAACTTTTTAGCAGGAGGAACAGGTTTAAAGAACTACACTTTCAGGCATGGTGGTGTGCACCTGTAGTCCCAGCTACTTGACAGGCTGAGGCAGGAGGATCACTTGAGCCCAGGAGTTGAGTTTGAAGCTGCAGTGAGCTATGTGCCCCTGCAGTTTAGCCTAGGAGACACAGTGAGACCCATCTGTTAAAAAAAAAAAAAGAACTGCACTTGTCTCTCTTCTCTCTGCTTTGACCACTCTGAGAAAAATCATCTGCTCTGTAAGAAACGAATACTCAAATAGCATTTGCAAAAGTGATTTTCTCTACTTCCCTACTTTCCTTGTTGATGCCTTGACTGAGGGAATAAATGCAAAACAGAAAGGATGCTTTTAGACAAGCTCCTCTTAATTAGTTCAGGCTTCTTCACTTCCTGCCTGAATTACCACAATGTCCCCAAGTCTCCTGGTATCTTGGTTTCTAAAAACAAACCTTAGCTCCTCACTCTCCTGTTCAGAGTCTTTCAATGGTTACTCATTTTCTTTTGGATAAAATCCAAACTCTTCAGTATTTGGCTCTGAGGTTACTTCCCCAGCCAAGTCTTTTCCCACCAAAGCTATCCAGTCCTCCCCGGCTTCCTTCAGTGCCTCCCTTTCCTCTCTTCCCTCAGTCTTTTCCTGGCTCAATCCAACTCATCCTTCAAGATTTAGTTTCAACTGTTTCCCCAGGAAGTTTCTCTTGAGCCCCTCAGGATACATAGGGCTCCTTCAGCTTTCCTTACAGACCTCCTGGCCTTAGGAAAGTTGCTCCCTAAACCTCACTATCTCAAGCTAGAAAAACTGGGATAATATAGTAGTACTTAAATCAGAAGCTGTGGCAAAGATACTTAACCCTGTGCCTGACATATATTAAGTGTCACATGTTAGGTGTTAAATCATAGCAATTATTTAATACAACCTATTTATCATGTTTGAGAAAATAGATCCAGAGAGTCCAGATGACTGGCTCAAATAAAGACAAGTTCTGATGCTCCAAAGCTAGCATTCAAGAAGAAATGAAAAAAAAAATTAAAGAAAAAAAATTTTTTAAAGAATGGGAAGGGGATTGTCTGATTTGTTTATGAAGGTTTACAAACCTAATTTCAAAGTAAGGACATTAGGGGAAATTGGCCTCAAATTTAATATTATTAATAAAATGAAATACTTGCTGAGACATAAAACTTTAGGTTGAGAGTGGATGCTACAGTACTAAGAAAAATGGCATGTCAGGGCAACTTTTGAGACAATTTGATGCTTAGAACTGAAATGTTTCCTTAATTGTCTCAACTTGCTGATTTACTTTTAGTTCTGCTTATTTCTGTACTCAATGAAGTAGTCTCTGTGCGTTCACTAAATAGAATGGTTTGTAACTTCTTAGCCTTTTTTCCTATTGAATTAAGTACAACATTAAACCATTGACATGACCTTAAGAAAAATCAATATTGTCCTTAGGCTCAAGACCACTCACTGTACAGCTTAATTGGTCCTTAGCTTTCAGCTTTTGATTCTAGACTTGTACTATCCTTACACAGTAGCCACTAGTCAAACATGGCAATTGGTCACTTGGAATGTGGTTGGTCCAAATTGAAATGTGCTATAAATGAAAATACACATCAATTTTGAAGGTTTGGCTTAAAAAAAAGGAATGCAAACTATCTCAATAATTTTTTATATCAACTACATGTGAAATGATAATAATTATGATATATTGAGATAATCAAATGGATAATTAATATTAATTTCACCTATTTATTTTTCCTTTTTTTTTTTAGTGACAAGGTCTTTCTCTGTCACCCAGGCTAGAGTTCAGTGGTACAATCATAGGTCACTGTAGCCTCAAATTCCTGGGCTTAAGTGATCCTCTTGCCTCAGCCTCCCAAGTAGCTAGGACTACAGACATGTGCCACCATGCTCAGCTAATTTTTTAAATTTTTTGCAGAGATAGTCTTGCTATCTATCTTGCTAGCAGGTTAGTTTCGAACTCCTGGCATAAAGGGATCCTCCCTCCTCAGCCTCCAAAAGTGCTGGAATTACAGGTGTGAGCCACCATACCTGGCCTATTTTTACTTTTTTAATGTGACTACTGAAAAATTTCAAATTATTTAGCTCTCATTACATTTCTATTAGACAGCACTGCTCTAGGCCTTGTGATTTTTCAGAATCAGGTGGGGAGCATCAGGTATATTCTCCCCCCCCCCCGACTTGTCTATCTCAGGTGATATAACTCTGTCACCTTCCTGGAGGCCAGGTGGTAGTTTGTAACCTGCTGCCTCCGCCATCCCTTTCAGAATAGAACCTCTAAAAGCCTAAAGGAGTTACAGAACAGTTTTAAATGCAGATCACTGTGCCAATCCACATTTCAGAGTGGAAGACAGTAGGTGATTATTGACCCAAGGTGACTGCTACAATTTACCTTAAAGTTTCTGATTGGTTCTTCTATTTTACGTGGATTATCTCTTTTAATTGTCACAACAATTCTTGCATTTAGGTGCCATCATTACATATACATTTTACACATGAGTATGGAGTTAGCAGTTATGGAGTTTTGACTCGAGTTGGTCTAACTGTCCAAATGCCATATCTAGCAAGACTATGAGCTCCTTGTATATCCTCTGTCTTGTTGATACATGACCTGACACATACTAGATGGTCAATAATTATGTGTAGTTACCTGTATATGCAGTATGATCTCAACCATGTAGGGCAGCAGTCAGTCCCCAACCTTTTTGGCACCAGGCAGCGGTTTCATGGAAGACAATTTTTCCAGGGATGGGGGTGAGGTGTGTGGGGGTGTGTGGATGATTCAAACACATTACCTTTATTGTACAGTCAAACCTCTCTGCTAATGATAATCTGTATTTGCAGCTGCTCCTCAGCTAGCATCACTGCCTCAGCTCCACCTCAGATCATCACACGTTAGATTCTCATAAGGAGAGTGCAACCTCGATTCCTTGCATACATAGTTTACAGTAGGTTTTGCACTCCTATGAGAATCTAATGCCCTCACTGATCTGACAGGAGGTGGAGCTTATGCAGCGATGCCAGTGATGAAGAGTGGCTGTAAATACAGACGAAGCTTTGTGGCCTGGGGTTGGGGACCACAGATGTAGGGAAAATATATACAGGGAAAATTCTGGAAGAAAATACACCAAAATGTTAAAAGGTGGTTAGTTATGAATAGTGATGTTATGGGCATTTTAGGGGGTGATGTACATTTTAACTTTTTCATCTTCATACTTTTCTGTATTTTCCAAATTTTGAGAATATGTGTATACTGTTTTTATTTATTACCATTACTCTTATTTTTAAATGCCACATAATCCCTGCCTCCACACATTCCTAGCCTTCCCCCATTATCAACACCCCCCACCACATTGGTACATTTGTTATAACTGATGAATCTACGTTGAAACATTATTATCACACAAAGTCCATATTTCCCTTATTCTTTAAAGCACACAAAATGTTATTTTAACAGAATGTAAGTGGTTACTGAAATGTTCTTTGAGAGCTGACATTGCTCTCTTCTCTTTCCCACCTCTCCATGATATTTCCATTCCCCTTATACTTGGGATCCCCCTCCTCCACTTTGCTTCTCCATTCTCTCAGACTTTCTTCTGCTTTTCTCTCTTTCCCTCCCTCTCTCTTCCCCCCATCTCTTTCTTCTGCTTTTCTCTCTCATTCTCCGTCCCTCTTCCTCCATTCTCCTCATCCTCCTCCCCTTTTCCCTCTTCTTCTTCCTCTCACCTTCCTTTCAGTGATCCTCTCTCAGACTTTTTCTTCTGGATCTTCCTCCCTTCTTGTCTTCTATTGCTCCCTTCATTTTGAGAAGATTAACATTCAAATGAAAGGTCAATCAAATGTTACTTCCTACTTGGTAGGTTTCAGGCAGATTCTACCTGCTGCTGCAGTCCTGAGGAAGGTGCTCAAGTTAAGCAGTGGGGGCAATGGGGGACAAGACTTCTAAGGAGAATGGATACCTCTTAGATGAGATGCTGGGGAGGATATTTCAGATTGAGGAAAGCAGCAGAACAAAGATCTGAGGAATCTCTCAGGAAAGAGAGATGAGCAGAGGAGCTCTAACCTCACTGGATCTGGGGATTGCTGTCTTCCGGTGCTGGCACTCAGTTATAAAGGATGCCGACCTCAGTTGATTTGAGCTCCTGGATTGAATTAGTCCTGGTTGTATAATTGACTTTGATATGTGGCCTTTGGATCTAAATTGGGTTTAATAAGATTTAACTGCTTCAAAGGGCTTTATAAGAATTCATTTTATCCTTCAAATCTGATTTCAAATGCTACCTACTTTATGACGCCTTCTCTGGCTTTGATGCTCTTCCTCTAGTGCTCCTATCGTGCCATAGTTGATACATACTGTATTCAAGCAATTACCCCATTGTATTTTATCTTACTCTATGGAAAATGCTTCCTTTATTGCCTCTCTTCAGGAATCTTGAGGGACAAGCAAGTATCTTATTCATATTTGTACTCTAGGCCTAGCACAGACCAGGAACACAGGCTCCATTGAGCCAGCAGGTGCTCAATAATGATTTTAAAAATTATATTAATAGGTAACATTAAGTGAGCACTGTGGCAAGCACTATACCTCCACTGTTTCATTCACCAGACACTTTAGGAGAAAACTACTTTTATTATCCCTATTTTATAATAACTAATAATAAGAGAAATTGATTTGATCTAAGGTCACATTTGATCTAAGGTCAACTAGTAAGTGGCAGAACTTTTTCTACAGGCTTTTGGCTTCAGATCTGGGCTCTTAACCACCACAGATGAACAAACGGATGAATGAGGAATTCTTCTCATTCCGTGGCTGAAGCAATATGGAAGAGTCCACTATTTATTTTACAGAGACAATTAGGATTTAAAATTATGATAAGTCCTAGTTCACTGATGTTCCTTTCTCTTTTTTTAATTTAACCCCTATACCTTGAGGATGATATGTTTCTAACTTCCGAATCATCTTTGTTTTCTTTTCTTTTCCTTTTTTTCCGATTTTTTAAAGCCAAAACATTAATTGCATGACTAATTGTTGACGAACTGGACGCTGCAACAGTTGCCTTCTTGGGTTTAGGTGTTGTTCCTTCATGGAATCCATGCCTGAATCTGCAGTACACAATTTTTAGGTGCTTCATCCCATCAGTCCTTGGTGGTGGTTCGTCTTCTAGCCTTAGCACTCCAATTACACTTTCTCCTGCGCTTGGCAGGGTAGCCGCACTTGCCACAACAGGTCGACTTTTAAGGTGGTGGGCCTGAGAGCCACAGCGGCTGCACGACACAACGTGTGTCTTATTGCCACACTTGTCCAAATGAAGATGTTCCCTTCGACAACACTCTGTTCCACGACATTCCCTTCCTCGTCTCGTCATCTCGCTTTGGTGGCTGAGACTAAAGAGCGGAATCATCTTTTTCTTCTTTCTTTCTTGTAATCCTCTCTAAAACTCTCAGGGAAAATGTTTTGAACTCTTACACTGAAGTGTAATCCAGCCAAGAATTGGGTGTTTTATGGGGGAAGAGAACTAATCTTTTATTTGGTTCTTCTTACCATTCATTCATTTTTAAATTTACAAATATCAAGCACCTATGGTGTGCTAGAATTTTTTAAGCACTAGACAGAATAAAAAAAAAACAGTCCTGGTTCTCATGGAGATTGTGCTCTAGTGAAACCTTTACATACACTACTTCACTTGCTCCTCACAATAACCATGTGAGGTAATGATGACAACAGTTAACTCTTAACAATGCTTATCTGTACCAGACACTGGGCTACCTGCTTAGTTTGTATTAACTCATCACAACAAGGCTATGAGGTAACGGGTATGTTTTTCCCATTTTACAGATGAGGAAACTGAGACACAAAGTGGTAAGTGACTGACTTGCTCAAGCCTGGAACTCAGTGTGGCTCTAATTCCCAGGCTATTAGCCACAGGTTATATTGTTTCCTTTACGTTTCTTCATATTACAACTTTTAGGTGGCTGAGTGCGTCTTGCCTTCATCCAGATGGTCTGACTCCCAAGTCCAGAGGTTTGCGCTACACCCCAGCGGCCTCGTGGAATAAATGAGAATGCCTTGGAATTTTTGTCAACAGTTTCTCTTCCAAATAATTCAATTTGATTTCCCTATAATTCTCACAGATTTGTGAAGTGAACCCTCCTGTACTGTAAATTCCCCCGCCAAGGAGAAAGATAAGGCTAAGGCCCTGGGTCATTTTACACTGGCTGGGGCACCCAGTAGATGGCGCTATCTTAGTAGCCACCAGCTGGCCGCCCCGTCCCCTGGGCTCACCGCCTCGACCGAAGGCTTCCCGGCCCTCCCTCACTCCCTGTTCTCTCCCCCTCCCCACGGAGCCCGGGCCCACGTGACCTTAAGGCGGCCAATGGGCGAGCGGAGAGGGCGAGCTGGTCCCTGTGGCCGCCATTAAAGCGAAGGGAAAACCCGTGAATTCGGATTAAAGGGGGAAAATCACCGCCCGCTGGGCCCACAAAATGGGGGAGACTACGGCGTCCAGGCGGTGAGGCCGCAGGAGGGCAGACATTAGGCCGGCTTGGCCCAGGGACGACACGAAGACACAGCCAGAGAATGGTCTGAGCCCGCAGCTGCCGCCACCACCTCCGCCACTGAGGAGACTCTGGGCTTAAGGACATCGCCGCTGCCGGGCCGGGGGCCTGGGCTTCCCACTCGGTTCTCGCCCTTCCCGCCCCTCTGCGGGCGCCTCCTCGCTCAGGAGAACCTTCCAGGGCTTGGGCTCTGCCGTCTCGGACTCGATTTTGATTATTTATTGTGTAATTTATTATTTTTCTTGTGGAAGGGGCACACATCGCCTCTGTCCCTGAGAGGGACGAGCGTCCGCGGGCTCCGCAGTCCGGCCCGCCGGGCGAGCGCGGCGCAGCCCTCCCGCCTCCGGCCCTCGGCCCCGGGCGGCTGGGTGCCGGCCGGGCGGCGGGGGCTGCTCGCGGCGGCAGCGGCGGGGGGGTGGGTGGGGAGGGCGGGCGGCCCGGCGGCCTCCTCTTCCACCGCCCCCCCAACCACCACCACCCCCCCGCCCTCCCCGGTGTCTGTGTTTCTCTCTCTGGTCGGAGGCGGCGGTAATGGCGGATGGTGGGTTGTGGCGCCGGCGGCGGCTGCTGTGAGGGACGATGAGTTCCTCCTTCGTGCCGAACGGGGCCAGCCTGGAAGATTGTCACTGTAACCTCTTCTGCCTGGTGAGTGCCGAGGCCGTGGCTAGCGGGCGGGGAGGGGGGGCCGCGAGGTGCGCCCTTGGGCCGTGGGGGAGGGGGCCCGGGTCTGATCCAGATGCCCGAGTCCCGGGGCTAGGCCCTGCCGGAGCTGGCGCCGGCGCCGGGCGAAGCTCAGCAGCCAGTCTCGGGAGACGGCGTTGGCTCACCCTCTGTCCTGGTCTCTGTTTTAGGAGTGTTGGCATTTTTCTTGTCTTGTTTCGGACTCACTCTCACCGTGGTCTTGTCTTCAACTTGGGCTCCTTATCCGGCAGGACACTAACATTTCACTCTGTGTCTTGCTTAACTGTTACTTTTCTCCTTATTGACTATGTATCCTTTCTTCACACTTTCCATTGCCCCTACTCCTAGTGCCTTTTATGCCTCACCCCAGTAATTAGGTTCCCCTAATAAACATTACCCCAGAACTTATGCATTAAGTTCTTAGTTTCACATTTTTTTGTATGAGTGAAACACACAAGGTTAGTTACTTCCTTGGGTGACTTCAGATCTTTCTGTAAAAACCAGTAGATGCCATTTCACGTTTTCTTTTAAAACTTTGAAACAGTTTGCCATTTTGACAATTTCTGGCCATTTTTATTTTATTAGAACATTATGTTTTTGTGAGAGTGGAGGGGACTAATGGAGCTGCTGCTGTGGTTTTTAAACTAAATATTTCTACGTCTGTTTTGCTTGCTTTTTAGACTGTTTTGAGCAGACTGCTCCTTGTTTTATAGACATGGAAAGTCTGGGGAAGCTGTATGTAGGGATGACAATTGTGTAGGTTGGCCCAGGCCTGGTAGCGTTAAGACTTTAAAAAGTACCAACTGTTGCAAATATCTAGTCCTGAATTGGACAGTATCTTAATTTCATCAATGACTTTAAGTTTGAGTGACTTTATTTTTTCATTTTTTCCCCTGTGCTATGAGAAATATTAAAAGAGTATGTGATAGGTAAGTGAATTAAGTGGGCGGAGCACAACTAGTTGGCAAGTGTAAACTGCCAGTCATGTATCAGCAGTTTCATTTTTGGCACCTTATGCTTTGCACCTTTAAGTTAGATTAAAGAATTATTGAATTCCTTTTGTGGAATTTCTTTCATGGTACTAAATGGAGATCTTTAGTACACTTCCCCCTTATAAAGTATGTCGGTTTTCTTTACAGTGTCCATTAATGAGTATCTCTTCAGATGAAATAAGGTACAGCAGGTTTTACATTTCTGTCTTCTCCGACTCAATCTATTTTTGGTACTTTTAGGATCAGCTTCTTTGAAGATAGACTAGCATGAATTGACAGTTCTTTGTGAGCAGCTATTTGACTTTTCTTAAAGAGAGTGTGTGATGAATTAACATGGGCTTTTTAAAGAAATTGTTCAGATGTCTCTTCATTAGAGCCATGACTTCTGTAAACAAGAAATAAAGACCCATGATATGGGGTCTTTAAGAATTTATTTTCAGTTGAAAGTTTGGCAGCAAGGAACAAATGTGACCAATTAGAACAGAACGAACTAAGGACAGAGGAAAAAAAATGTATACTCAGTGTGCAGTATTAAAGTATATGTTTATATTTAACATCAAGTTTCTTTTATTTCTGCTTGGGACACATTGTTGGTTTGCTGTTCAGTAACTTGTCAGTGTTAATTTTTAACTATTTTTGTTCTTTTCCTTAAACTCTTGGTTGTTGAATTATCAGAGCTATAAAGCTTTTTTTTGGGTCTTAATTTACTTTCAATATTTTAAGCATTATTGAAAAATTGTAATGTCTTAATGAAATAAGGGACTTTATATTGAATAGTTTTGACTTTGTATGTGCAGTAATAAAAAAATCATGCTTTCTTTCCTTCAGGCTGACTTGACGGGAATTAAATGGAAAAGATATGTATGGCAGGGCCCAACTTCTGCCCCTATTCTGTTTCCTGTGACAGAAGAAGACCCCATTTTGAGCAGTTTTAGTCGCTGCCTTAAGGCAGATGTACTTGGTGTTTGGCGGCGAGATCAAAGACCTGGAAGAAGAGAATTGTGGATATTTTGGTGGGGTGAAGACCCCAGTTTTGCTGACCTTATTCACCATGACTTATCAGGTGAAAGCAACTTATCATTTCTAATTAATAACATAGCAACATTGTATACTTGTCCCAAAATATCATTTGTATTACAAATTAAGTTGTTTTTTTTCCTTTGTGGAACAAACACTGTTAGGTATGGAATCACATAAAAATTCAGCTTCATGTTTTATTTCGGTATATTTTATTTAAAGTATCCACATGTGTTATGGCTGGCTTTTAAGCCTTGACTTTCTCCTTTCACCACCCAACTTCCTGCTTAACCACTTCGGTACCAGCCTCGACTATAGTCATCAGCCACAGATGAACGTGAGTGTCGACTTTAGCCGACAGCTGTGATATGAAGGCCCACAGCCGAGCGTTTAGTCGACAGCCAAAAGCTTTCACTTTTATCTCTGCTGTTGCAGTGTGTACGTTCAGCTAATGAGTTACTACGAATCTGTGACCTTTTAACAAGTCCTTAGTAGGAGTTATTATAGTTATTTGCCTAAAGCTGCCTGTGAAGTAAAACAAGCTTTCAGTGCTTTAAAGCTTTCCTCATCACACAAGAGCAAAACGGATTCGTCGTCAATGCACAGCACAAACTA
>CAUYPO010026706.1:0-14970 GCA_963574435.1 Cheirogaleus major
TTGCTCAGGCTGGTCTCAAACTCTTGACCTCAAGTGATCCTCCTGCCTCGGCCTCCCAGAGTTCTAGGATTACAGGCGTGAGCCACCGTGCCCAGCCTAATATTTTACTTTTTAAATTTACAAATAACAACAGTTGAGGAAAGTGCCAGGAAAGTAGAGGTGTTGAGGAGAATCCAAATTCCATTCCCTCCTACTTTTTTTTGTCAGCTAAATGTGTTGGGAGAGACCCTTCCCTTTCTGAGGCCACCCTAGCCCCAGCATGGCCTCCTCCAGCCCTCTTTATGCCGTTGTCCCAGCACTGCCTCTGCCTCTCAGCCCCACCCTGGGAGCTCCTCCCTGAGACCCTCTGGCTTACTCACCAGTGTGGCTGCGCTTGTGCACCATGAGCACGTTGGGTCCAATACAGACCATGCCGCAGACATCACACTTGAGCTTGCCATTGGGCAGCCGGATGCCACCAGGGGAGTGAGGCTCTGGCCCACTCCCATCACAGTAAGCCAGGGGCTCCGACAATGAGTCTTCCACAATCACACTGTCGTCCTTTTCCAGGAGCCGCTCATCTGGCCCCAGCAGTCTGCTCGACTCCTCATCGCTGTACATCTCCACCTTGATGGAGTTGGCTGGAGGGTAGGATGGTGTTTAGAACAGAGAAAGAAAAAAGGGGAACCTGCCCTCAGGCCAGAATGGAACTCCTAAAGCCCAAGAGGGTGCCTTCAGGCCCTGAGACATTCAGGCCTTAAAAGGGGCCAACACCCTAGTATCCCAGGTGGTGACATCAGAGTCCTATTAGAACCTGAAACAACCTTTTCCTTTTCTCCCACCCACCAGGAAAAGAGGCTGCAAAGAGAAAAAGTTGGGGGTATATAGGATGTCTTTTGTCATTGAGGATAGGAGGCGACTAAGGGGAGCCTTTTTTTCTACTCTCTTGCCATTAAGAAAGATGTCTGGCTTGGCTCTGGGCAGGAAGCCAGCAAGTAGCAGTGGCGGGAAAACGGTCCTAGGAAGACTGAAGGGGGACAGCAAGCTTACGAGGGAGCAAAACTGGAAGATACACATGGCTTACACTTTCCTCTCAACCATTAGACTGAACCCCTCTACCCCCTCCATAAAAATCTGAGGCTGATCCGGGGGGATAAAGGAAGGAGGAGCCATTGAGGAGAAGGCTTTGGCTCTAGCTCTGACCTACATTCCTGGCTATTCCAACCATTTAGAGAATGTCACAGATCTAGGGCCAGCTGGGGAGGGGCAGTCATGGGGACCCTGTCTGGGCAGGAGAATGGAGTGTGGGGAGATGGGGAGGCCCTTCTCTACTCTCTATTTCCTATCTAACTCCACCTAATGACCATTTCTATCTACTTGCTTCTCCAATTCCAGAATTTCTCTTTGGAACCTTCACCTTAATCCCACCCATGACTTTTTTAAATTCCACCCTAGTCTGCCAGTGACTCTTCACTTTCCTTTCGGAAACTAGGAAAACCCTAGGTACTGGGCTCCTTTATTGCTCTTAAGAGACTCTAAGCAGGAGACCAAAGGGAGGCGACAGTGGGGAAATGGTTGCCAGTGGAAGGCGAACTGAGAGCCAAACGCACAGGGGCTGCCTACTGCCAGGAGTGGGTAGGAGGCTGCACTTACCACTGAGTGAACGGCTGGGAGAAGAGTGCTGGCTGTTGGGGGTGCTCACCGAGGGCCCCACTGGGGCCCCAAGGAACTCCTTCTCCAGAGATGAGTCCCCGCTACCTTGGAGGAGAGAACAAGAGGGCAAGTAAAGCTGGAGCTGGAGCCATCTACTGTCCATTGCCTAATCTTATAAAAAATTCAGTTAAATTTCACAAACATTTATTTCATAGCCATGTACAAGGCAGTGTTTTATGCTAGGCACCATACCTTGTGCCTTCCCACCAGTCTGGGTGCCTGGTGCTGACTTCTGTGAGCTCAGTGGCTGGGCCTTGGCTACCTTACCTTTATCTAGGCCTGGGGGGGAAGAGCATCACTGCCTGACGTCCACAGGAAGCAGGGCTGGGCTGGGCGGGCCAGGGCAGAAAAGAAAATGGGGGCCTCAGGAGGGACAAATGTTCAAGACAGATGTTTTTCCCTATGGTTTCTCTCTGGAGCTCCCAACACCAGATTTGGGATCTACAGGAAGGGCAGCTGGAATTGTCCTTGAATCTAATGATAATATTAATAATAATGACAGCAGCTAATATTAATTGAGTGTTGACTATGTGCCAGGCATTATCCTGTGTACTTAGAATGAATTATTTAATCTTCATAATAACCCTATGAAGTGGGTGCTAATATCATCTTGATTTTTCAGATGAGGAAACTGAGGCACAAGAGAGGTTATGTTACTTGCCTAAAGTGACGTAGCTGGTACTGGAGGAACTTGGATCTGGTAACAGACGGTAAGTGCCCATGTCCTTAACCACTATCTACACAGCCAATTAGGAGGTACTGTGTCAGCTGGGGAGAGTAGGGCCCATTCGACTTTCTAAATTCAGCAAAAATTTGACTACTATAGAAAGCCTCGTGCAGATCTGATTCTAATCATATATTTCCTATTTGATGTTCCCTTGACAGTTAAAAATCCCTCCTCCCCACAATCTTCTGCACAAATATACAGGTGAAATAAAAACACATAGGTAAACACACACACAGACACATATCACATATATAGATACATATAAAGAAAACACACCTACTGGGATAAACATACTCATAGCCTTCTATATTATCTGCTAACATGAACATGCATGGATATATGCACACAGGCCTACATATGGAAAAGAGAGAGAGAGGGAAGGAGAGAGACAGAGAGAGACAGAGAGAGAGAGAGAGAGAGCGAAAACCTAAAATTCATCCCTAAAGTCCACCTATTAGTACTTTACCCAAGTGCCCAGCTATGTACATACTTACTTTCACAAAATAAAGATTCCATTATAAAATGGTTGGAGTCTTGGGCCTGAGGCAAGAAATCCGGAACACACCCTCCTGAGGGATCCCTCTCCAGCTTTGGTCAGTGGGAAGAAAACAACCACTCAGGACTTTGGGACCATTTTCCATTCATATCCTCTCCTAAAGTCCCATTTCCCCCATTCTTCCCGTCAAAGCCTGAGGAAATTTGTTCACTATCTATAGAAAAAGCCTTATGGCTTGAATCTGAGTTTTCCCAGCTGGGGCTCTTTAGGTGAGCCACGGTTACCTAAAAAAGCCCCAAATCAGAATCACACACATATCATGAAGTAAGCATCTCAGGGTTGTGGGTTGAGACTTGTAGACTCAGAGCCAGTTTAAAATTATGTCCTTTTAACTACATGTAGGATTTACTAAGGTATCTTCTTACTCCCTTTCAAATATTAGTGCTGACTTGCCCTAAATCACTGGATGTTAGTAATCAGGGAAGAACAGGGCTCTGGGCTCTGGCACTTGGGCCTTGACCCTAAACAGATGAGTGGGCTTGCTAGAAATCCACTGCTGGTCCCAGTGTACTAGGCTGAGGTTGCCTCTTGGGGCCAGGGGCTTGATATATGGGGGGAAATGTCTTTAAAGAGATACTTATAAACTTATAAAGAGATACTTATAAACTTATAAACATGAAGGGGAAGCATCCTTTCTGGCTTTCCCAATTAAGGTGTGGAAACAGGAGGAAGAGCAGGAGCCTCCAGAGTCACACCAGTAATTCTAGAGGCCCTTTGATGCTGCTGTCCTCCCTATGATAAAGTTAAGAGGGAAAATAGGCTCAAGCCTACTTTAATGGGGCTAATACATAAAAATGAATCTGTTTCAGAGGTCAGAAAGTCTTTCTGGGGCCCCAGGGATTTTGAATTTC
This sequence comes from Cheirogaleus major, assembly GCA_963574435.1. Lineage (NCBI taxonomy): Eukaryota > Metazoa > Chordata > Mammalia > Primates > Cheirogaleidae > Cheirogaleus > Cheirogaleus major. The sequence continues at coordinate 3,827 of CAUYPO010026706.1, forward strand.
TAGACAGGGGGTGAAGAGGACTACAGTAAAATTTAGGAAGTTCAGCAGTTCCTCTCTCAGCCCCAGAAAGGCTAGTGAGGGAATTTCAAATGTCTGGGACTCCCAAGAAATCCCAGGCTGTCAAAGCCAAGAATTAAGGCTGCTTTAAGGTTGCAGAAATTTTCTTGGTCAAAGTCATCATAGATTGGCTGAACCCCCAGAGGGCAAAGCCAAATCATGAGGTTCACATCAGAGGAACTGAGAAGTAGGTAAAGCTCAGAAAAGCAGCAGGAAAGAAAGGAACTGGGAAAAAGCCCACAAGCTAAATGTGTTTCACATGTTGAAGGAGACTAGCCCTTAGCTCTTGCTGCCCTTCCTTGCTCCCTTCAAATAGTGGCTACCTCTAGGGAATGGCCATGAGCTTGGAGAACCTCCACACTTCTCTGCAAGGGACCTTATCATAACTGCTTTCCCTTTCTTGACCATGGGCTCCAGGGTGGCAAGATGCTAACCTGCTATCGGGGATAGTGGGTTCAAAAGCAAAGAAAGACGCCCATCCTCAGCTCTATTGTGGGGAGAAAGCTGAGGCCCCTCAGATCTCTGATCAAGGCTGAGGCATCTGCTACCAAGGCTCCTCTTCCTTACCTTAATTCTCTCTACTACCAATTCCCACCCAGGCCTGTCTCGGCATTTCACCCCAGGCAGCTCTGCCTCTATCCCCAAGGCCTAATCAAGATGTCACCACAAGCTCCCACTGTCCAAGTCACCGTCTTTGCTTAGCAACACCAAACACCCTTTCCCATCCTCCGCAAGTATAAGGAGGAACGCCCCCTCCCCCGCTACACACACACATACACACACACACAGCCCATCCTCTCCCTCTCCTCAGGCTTGGGAGTTGTTACTGAATTGGCTCCCTAGCCCCAGCACCCCCGTTCCCCCCTCCACTAGCCGCCTTCTGCCTGAACTTACATTATCCTTCCCTTGCCGGTGAGACCCTGGGGTGCGAACGCGGCCGCCGCCTTGGAAACGGCGAGGGAGTGCGGGTGGTGTGTGCATGTCTGCGTCTCGGTGGCAGGCAGGGGTGAGCCCAGCCACTCACCTTCCAGGAAGCGTGGATTCCTGGAAGTGAGGGGAACCGCCGTCATTTCGCAGGCAGCGGCAGCGGCACGGTGAGCAGGGGCCCACGGCTGCAGCCAGCAAGAACAGCTCAGCCCAGGGTGTATGTGTGTTGAGTGTGTGTGTGTATATATGTGTGTGTGTGAGAGAGAGAGGGAGAGACAAGGGAGGGAGGGAGAGAAAAACAGAACGCTTGGATGTTCTTGAGGAGGGGGCTGGAGGGAATGTCTGTGTGTGTATGGTAGGGGATCTTAGGCTACAGCATCCCTTTTCCAAGTCAGTGAAGGGGGTGGGGGTGTGCACAGGGAGGGAGAGGCAGATGCCGTTGCCCTCGTGCCCAGCAGACAAAGAAGAACTGCACAACAAATGCCTGAGAGAGGCAAGAGAGAGAGTGTGTCTGTGTGTGTGTGTGTGTGTGTGTGTGTGTGAGAGAGAGAGAGAGAGAGAGAGAGAGATGGATGGGCCGGCGGGTGGGAGGGAGAAAAGGGGGGCCCCCAGGGAAGGCCCAATCCTCTGCCAGCTGGGGAAGCCAAGGCCCCAGAGGTCATGGGGCCCAGGACATGGGCAGCTTCAAGGCTCTCAGATCAACGGAAAGCCCCTCCCCACTAAACTCAGGCACTCTTTCCCTCTTCTTTCCCTCTCTCCCCCCCTTCCAAGAGGGAGGTTGCTCTCTAGATCTGGGGACTGACAGCCCCCTCCTACCCAGCAGTGAGAGGGCCCAGCACAGTCTGGTGTCAGGCTAGTGTTGCTCTCCCAGGCAAAAAGGCCGGTACAGCCTCACCACCTCCCCTCCCTCCTGTGCCCCAGGGGCCCCAGCAGCCAACAGCCCTGGATGAATCCGCCCTCTATCAGGACAAGGCCTCTGCTCCCTTCCCTTTCAGAGGAGCTGCTCACTGACAAACTGACCTACTTTGGAAAACTACATTTTCTGATTCTAAGAATTTGGGGGTGGGAGGGGCCGTAAAACTTTGGGCTGCCTATCCCTGAATCCCTTTCTATTAAGATTCCCTTAAACGTTTCACAGTCCCAAAAAACTTGGGGCAAGCACTGCTCAGTGAATTAATTGCATCAGCTGGGTCTGAGCAACTCAGTTTCCCTTGAAAGATAGAGGAATGGGGAGGGGGAATGTTGCAGGAAATTTATGGACTCCTGCTTATCTTCCCTTCTCCCCTGTCTGGAGAGGGAATGATCTATACCTTGAGAAGGAGAAAAGGGGAGAAAAGATGGACTTTCTAAATCAGGTGCTGTGAGGTGTTCAAATCTCTTTGAAGAACAGGACAGATACTCCCTTCACCAAGTGGCCAGGTGAGGGAGGGTCCCCTGCAGTGGAGGTGGAAGAGCTGTGATAACCTGTGAAGGGCCCATGGTGTGCTTTTGGAGGGTTGTATGCTGCAGCCTTTCCCTCTGTTTCCATATCAGCCCAGGAGAGAGGGGTCAGTGATGAGCTCTCAGGTGCCCCTTCAGTGGACTGTCTCGGCCATGCCCAATCCTAAGGGGGCACTTTCCAGAGCTAATGGTAGCCCTACCTTGACTTTCTCTTTTCCCTTCCTAAGGTAGCTGCTGACATCTAGAATTCTCAAAGTACAGATGAAAGGTTTCTGGCCTCCACTTTCATTCAAAAAACATCCTGTGCAGAGGCCACTTCTTATCTAAGAAATGCCAATCTGCTGAAAGGAGGGAAAGCTTGGTTTCATAGCACAGTGAAGCAAATATCCTCTGAAGTTTTCTGCTAGTATCTAATATTCTCCAGAGGTAGTATTGAAAAGAACTCCATGGGATGTCTCCCCAGCCACCTTCATAGTTTCTCATTTGCTTCCTTCATGGCAGGGACTAGTTTTTATCCATCTGAGTGTTCCCCAGCACTAAAGCAGGGTCCTGAGTGTACTTGTTGCTCAATAGTAGTTTTCTTTTCTTTCTTTCTTTTTTTGAGACAGGGTCTCACTCTCTTGCCCAGGCTGGAGTACAGTGACATGATCATAGCTCACTGCAGCCTCAAACTCCTGGGCTCATGCAATCCTCTTGCTTCAGCATCCCAAGTAGCTGGGTCTATAGGCACTCACCACCACACTCGGCTATTTTTTTAAAAAAATTTTTGTAGGCTGGGCGCAGTGGCTTACACCTGTAATCCTAGCACTCTGGGAGGCCAAGGTGGGTGGATTGTTTGAGCTCAGGAGTTCAAGACCAACCTGAGCAAGAGCGAGACCCCATCTCTACTAAAAAAAATAATAATAATAATAGAAAGAAATTAGCTAGGCAACTAAAAATATATAGAAAAATTAGCTGGGCATGGTGGTGTATGCCTGTAGTCCCAGCTACTCAGGAGGCTGAGGCAGGAGGATCACTTGAGCCCAGGAGTTTGAGGTTGCTGTGAGCTAGGCTGACACCATGGCACTCTAGCCCGGGTAAGACAGTGAGGGTCTGTCTCAAAAAAAAAAAAAAAAACAAAATTTTTTTTTTTTTTTTTGTAGAAATGGGGTCTTGCTTTGTTGCATAGGCTGGTCTTGAACTCCCAGCCTCAAGTGATCCTCCTGCCTCAGCCTCCCAAAGTGCTAGGATTACAGGTGTGTAATCCAAAGTGCCCAGTCATGGTTTTCTGAATAGATTTAACTGAGCAGAAGTTAGGAGTATTGGATGGTTCTTCAGAAGGGCCATGACTTTAGTTACAAAGTCTCTTCCAGTTAAATCAGTCTGTCCCTGTCATTCTGTCCAGCATGTGGCAGGTATTGAATGCCTTTACCCACTCCAACTCCTTTCCTCCTTAAACTAGAACAAGGTCAGAGTCAATGTCTTACCTTACACTACCCAGGTGTTGCCAGTGACTCTCATATGTGTGTCTGACCCACCTTGCTATCTCCATCAGTGGTTCCACTTTAGAGTAAAAAATAAGCTATAGGGGGGAGGGGGGCATGGGCAATATACATAACCGTAATATTTGTACCCCTATAATATGCTGAAATAAAAATAAATAAATAAATAAGCTATATGTTATTTCCACAATGGTGGTTGGGTTTCTGCTGGGGATACTCATCACATCAAAACCCAATTCTAAGGCCAGGGGTGGTGGCTTACACTTGTAATCCTAGCACTTTGGGAGGCCAAGACAGGAGGATCACTTGAGTCCAGGAGTTTGAGATCAGCCTGAGTAATATAACAAGACCCTGTCTCTATAAAAATTAAAAAATTAGCTGGACTTTTTTAAAAGCCTGTAGTACCAGCTACTTAGGAGGCTGATGCAGGAGGATCGCTTGAGCCCTGTTGTTTGAGGTTACAGTGAGCTATGATAACACTATTATACTCTAGCCTAGGCAACAGAATGAAACCATGTCTCAAAACAAAACAAAAGAATAAAAAACAACAGAAAGAAAAACCCTGGCTGGGCGCATGGCTCACGCCTGTAATCCTAGCACTCTGGGAGGCCAAGGCAGGCGGATCACTCAAGGTCAGGAGTTCGAAACCAGCCTGAGCAAGAGCGAGACCCGTCTCTACTAAAAATACAAAGAAATTAATTGGCCAACTAAAAATATATAGAAAAAATTAGCCGGGCATGGTGGTGCATGCCCATAGTCCCAGCTACTCGGGAGGCTAAGGCAGAAGGACTGCTTGAGCCCAGGAGTTTGAGAGTTTGAGGTTGCTGTGAGCTAGCTGGAGCAACAGAGTGAGACTCTGTCGAAAGAAAAGAAAGAAAAGAAAGAAAAGAAAGAAAAGAAAGAAAAGAAAGAAAAGAAAGAAAGGAAAGAAAGAAAGAAAGAAAGAAAGAAAGAGAAAGAAAGACCCAATTCTGGCTTCCCTTACCTCTAATAAATAATTTCTTACCCTGACATGCTAATGGTCTAAAACAATGATTTCTTCTATCTTAGAGATGACTGTCTTAGGCCCTTCCCTAAACTCTCAGAGAGGGAGCTAGATAAAGTTTCTAATTTCTTTTCAGTTTGTTAAACTTGTTAAATTTGATTACTCTCATTTCTCTAAAAGCCATTTATACTATAAACTATGATCTCTTCTGCCTTAGTAAGAAAATTTGGTGTGTGCAAAAAGCTATAACATGTTAAAATTGTGGAAAAGGATTGGGGAATGAGATTTAGGCTCTATATCCCTACCTTCAAAGCCTGAAAACTGGTGGCCCACTGGCTGAATTCAGCCTATAGATAAGTCTGACTTGCTCTTTGGAATATTTTTAAAATATTGAGTCATTATTTTGAAATAGAGATATTTGATATAAAAATGTGGATTTCTGGTTAGTCTTGAAAAGTTGGAAGTTTTGGCCACACTAGATATACTACATGGCAGTGACTGGTGGACACTGAATAGCTGCTGTCCCTTTAGGTGGGACATGTGTGCACCAGTTCATGACAACTGCCACCATTCTCTTCTGCTTATTATCCTAACCTTACTTCACTCATTGAAATACCCACCTGGCCCCTACAGGTCTTTAAGGTTTGAAACCCTGCTCCACTCTCTACCTGGACGGGATGGAATTTCATGTTTGGCTCGTGTCTTTAGAGTACAGAAGGAACCAAATCTTCCTTCTACCTATTTGCTTCATATCATTCCTGTAATGGTAACCACTCATATTCTCTTCTTGTTTCCCTAACCCCCAAGAAATCTGGGAAAGAGAATCACTATTTAGGGAATGTAAAAATCACCAAATTATTTACACACTACCAAAAACTACCAAGCAAGCATGAGTGTCAGCTGTGTGACTAGAACATTTAGAGGTCATGTGCCTAGGCTGAAGGCTCTCTGCCTTGCTCCACAGAAGAGTGTTTGCTCCCGGCCCCTTACAAATAGAACACACAGAGGCATACCAGACATATAGGAGCGGCCATTGCAGTCTTCTATGTCCATTTTAAAGAGATTCTGCTGAAAGAGAAAATAGCTGCTATTAGAAGCTAGATCTGGGAAGGAGGAGGTTTTTCTATAACATTCTTGAGCTAGTGAGAAACCTAAAGCATCACTTAATCGTGGTCTGATACTATCCTAAAGAAGAAAAACCTCATACTTTGTCCTGGTGAGAAAGACAATGTACCCTGATTTATAAACTCCAAGATTTCCTCCAGCCCATAACTTCTACAGGCCTCTCCAGCCTCTGGGGTGGAAACACTATCTTAACCCAGCACTGTCCTGGATTATGAGAGTAGACCCTCTCCCTGTAGGTGGAGCTCATGCTGCAGGAGACAGGTTATACCTCACTCCTCAGGAGGCCAAGCCCTTAGAGCCTCTATGCCTCAGTTAAGGATGGGGTAGTATTAATAATAATAATAAGAAGAAACTGGATTCAGTCATTCAGGGGATTCTTTCTTAGGGTGTGTGGTGGGAGGGAGGGTGACAGGAAAGGAGAAGGTGGAGGGGAGCTGCCCACCTAGGGTTCAGTGATAAGTCCTCTGCTGAAGGTGTAATAAGTGGCTTTCCCTACCCTCTCATCAATTACTCCCCTATGCTTGTTTTTAAAAAAGGGGGAGGAGTCTGAATTTAAAATACAGGTGATTAGCCGGGCATGGTGGCACATGCCTGTAGTCCCAGCTACTTGGGAGGCTGAGGCAGAAGGATTGCTAAGGCCAGGAGTTTGAGGTTGCTATGAGCTAGGCTGACGCTATGGCACTCTAGCCTGGGCAACAAAGTGAGACTCTGTCTCAAAAAAAATAAAAAAAATAAAAAAATAAATAAATATAGAAAATGCAGGTGAGAAAAGGTAAGCAGACATTGGCAGTAGAGTATTCAACAATCAGGAACTGAGAAAAATTAAAAGTGGTAATTTGTTGTAATGAATTATCTGCTTAGGAGCCTGTGGGAGGAGGGGGGAAAATTCTATTTGGTGGAAATTTACATACATCAAAAATTGCTTTCATCACTCATCTAATGAAAAATAAGTGCCCCTGAGGCAGATTTGGGGGAGCAAGAGTAGAGCAAGGGAACAGCCTGAGCTGCCACTGGGATTCTTTGGTGTTTTTGAAAAATCTCACTGAGGATGATAGATGAAAATTTGGTTTGCTTGTAATGCTATATTGAGAGAGGTGGGGATGATGGTGTGCAAGAGGGCACATGGGAAAACTGTCTGTTTTGCTGCCCACCTTGTCTGGACCTGAGAGACTCCTTTAAAAGGCTCATGAGAATACCTGAAACTTGGGCTAACCTTCACTTCACAAAGCAACTCTCCCTTACATTTCATCAGATAGATTCCTAGTCTCAAGCCTATTTCCCTAGGAAGCCTGGTGTGGAGGGAAAAAAATTCTCTAAGTTTATTTTTAACTCCTCTTTTCTTGACATCCTCCCTGGGATGGACTGAGCTTTGGGACCAGACCACCAGAACAAACCACAATTATAAATGGTTCCTTGAAGGGTCCCTTAGGGACAATGATTAGAAGAGCCTATGTCCATAGTAGTTAGAGAACTCATACCCTCTGGAGCTACCTACAGAACTTGAGGTAGGCAGAGATACAAAGATGAGGGAAGGCAGTCTGGTACTCAGGGCCCTCTTTCATTTCCAAGTCATTAGCTCTGTAATTGGGAAAAATCCTTTGGAATTTTTCAAAATGAATGCAAAGCTCAAAGTGCCACTTGTAACTTTCCTCACATACAACCCCACGCAAGAGAGGCAAGAGTAAGCAGGATTTTCCTTGTTTTCTGCTTGGAGAAACTGAAGCTCAGAGCAGTTAAGTTACTTGTCCCAGGACTCATGGTGAGAACAAGAACAAGATCTCTCCTGCCTCTCTGAGATGTACTCTTTCCTTTAAACAACACTTCCTTTCAAAAGCCAGACTACTCAACATCTTCATGGATCTTCTTGCTTTTCCATGGTTCTAACATCAGTTAAAGCATCTTTTCCTTTGGTGTGATCCCAGTGGGAGTGGGGTCTGTTACTTAAAAAGGAACAAGTTGAGCTGGCTCTATATGCTAATATAATTGTTGAGTGGGGTGAGCACAGTACGCTTCATGCCCATGTGAACAAGGGGCTAGACAAGCACTAGGTGGGCAGAGCAGTTGAAGCATAGCATTCAGCTAGCACTGGCTTAGGACGTGTATCTTATTCTTAGACTCCTGCCCAAATGGCCCCAAAACAATTTCTAGAAGGATCTGAAGGAGTTGTATTCTGAGTTGGACTTTCTTCAGAACAGTAAACTGAGCTTTCTTGCTTCTTAATTGCTCTTAACAGGTGCTCCATGACACATCTTGGGCAAAATCAGTACTTAGCTGCCTCCAACTGGTCTAAATGCCAACTTGGTAACCCTGGAAGTGAGAGGGAATTGAGACTCTGCTGTTCCAAGTCCTGGTTTTCTGAGAGCCAGGAGCAAATCAGCAGATGTACTTTACTCTTTGCTCAAGTCTCCCTGTGGCACATCCCTCCCAACCTTCCCACTCTTCACCTCTCAAAGCACCTCTTTCCTTGCCTAACCAGGCAGGCAGATCTTAGTGTCTCCTTAGAGGAACTGGGTCAAATTAGTCAGTGCCAACTGGAGACACGTTGCAAGAGGAGGAGGTATAAGGAGAGAGAAGTTAGTTACACAAGACAGGTTTGGCTCAAAGATCTTGGAAGGAAACTGGCTTTAAAGTAACATAAACGTCATTCAGTGATGGAGATAGGCACATATGTACTGTAAATTCAGTTTAGTGAGCTGAATACAAAGCAACTAGAAACAGCTAGTCTTCCAGTTCAAAAGGAAGTATCTCTGTGAGGAGGGAGGAAAGATTGGTCATTGTAAGAGACACATTTTCTTTGTTTTCCTTCCTGCCTCTCTCTCTCTTTCCCTCCTTTCCTCTCTCCCTCTCTTCCTTCCTTCCATAGAGTCTTTTTTTTTTTTTGAGACAGAGTCTCACTCTGTTGCCCAAGCTAGAGTACCATGGCATCAGCCTAGCTCACAGCAACTCCAAACTCCTGGGCTCAACTGATCTTCCTGCCTCAGCCTCCCAAGTAGCTGAAACTACAGGCATGTACCACCATGCCCGGCTAATTTTTTTATATATATTTTTAGTTGGCCAATTAATTTCTTTCTATTTTTAGTAGAGATGAGGTGTCACTCTTGCTCAGGCTGGTTTCAAACTCCTGACCTTGAGCGATCCACCTGCCTCGGCCTCCCACAGTGCTAGGATTTTTCCATAGGGTCTTGCTCTGTCACCCAGGCTGGAGTGTAGTGGCACAATCATAGCTCACAGCAGCCTCAAACTCCTGGGCTCAAGTGATCCTCCTGCCTCAGTCTCCTAAGTAGCTGAGACTACAGGTGCACAATACTGTCTGTGGCTTATTAATTTAGTTTTTAGAGACAGGATCTCACTATGTTCCCAGGCTAGAGTGTAGTGGCTATTAACAGGCTAGATCCAATAATGCACTGCAGCCTCAAATGCCTGGCTTCAAGCAATCCTCCTGCCTCAGCCTCCTGAGTAGCTAGGACTACAGGTGCATGCCACTGCACCAGGCTCTTCCCTATTCTTTTGAATCCACTTGGCATAACAAGAGTCCTCCATGGTCCTGTCTTTCTCCCATTAACATGATAACAGAAATGGGCATCCTTTCTAGACAGAAGATTTCCCACCAGAATCAATGACAAGCAGCAGTGAGAACCAATCCAGAGTCTGACTCCCAAGGGCAGGTCACGCATCAGCTACCACCCCTATATATCCCACAACATTCCTACTATAGGTGATAAAAATGTGAGAAAGTCAAGTTTTCTTTATATAGTGGCTCTGAAAGCCTGAAATAAGTTGGACATCACAAGTAATTAAACTCTTCAAATCCTCCAATCCTGTTTGATCCAGTGACACTTCAAAATTGGAATTTAAAACATACTCATTGTGGCCTAGTGTGTAGAAAGGTACTGAGGAGGATTTTGGGAAAGAGGGTGGAGATGGAGAGAGTAGCAAGGATCCATGCCATCATTTTGGTTATTATACATTCCCAAACCATAACAGGGAGAAGTGGAAAATTTTTCTCCAGTTTCCCACAGCACCTGGGTTCTGAGGTGGAGCCCACTGGTTATTAACAAGACAGAACTTCCCATGTACCTTGAGTGTGAGCAGTTCAGGTACTACAAGTAAATCAAACCCATAGCATCATTCTCTATTGTCTGTGCCTTCTTGAACTGAATGAAATCTGAGCGAAAACATGTTGGAATCACACAGCTGGCTCTGCTGTCTGTCAGGGGTTTGTATAATTGGGGAGGGGTAAAGGGTAAAGGGTTAGGGAATAATGTGGAATTAGGCATTGTCTGCAAACTGACTGTATTCCCCTTTCCAGGAAAAATACCTAGACATTGAGCAATTTGCAACTCTGAAATGATCTTTAGGGTCAACCTAGTGCTCTCTGAAGAAAACTCACCAACCTTTGCTCAGCTCATGTGTCTGTCTTTATACTGGAAAGGTCTGACTCATTTTTTTCACCAGGCTGTAGATGGTGACCTTCTGTCTATATATAATACAGATGAAGACAGCTCAGCTTTATTATCTAAGTGCTTGGGGAACAGTGCAAAAGGGATCAGGTCATCCTAGGAATAGCCAGTCTCTAAAAAATAAGGGGTAAAGCTGGGAACACAACACCTGGGCAGTGGGACAATATCACCTCATTGTTTCCTTTTAGATTTCAGGTGGATACATCTTTTCTCTTGTTCTTTGTGCTTCCCTGTCCTCCCCATGCAGACTGCAAAAGAGACAGAAGGCTAAGGTTTATGGGCAGGAAGAGAAACAATCCTACCCACCCCATGTCTCATTTGAGGACTTAAGGAGCTAAGGAAAAGGGCCAAATAAACATTTTAAAATCACTAGGTGTGGTGGACATGAGATGACACTTTCTGGGTTTTTTTGGGTGTGCCCCTGAGTATTGCCCTGTGTTTATAGAAAGGCCCCCCAAGGTCACTGCTGTTCAGTTTTATATATATATATATATATTTTTTTGAGACAGAGTCTCACCCTGTCACCTGGGCTAGAGTGCCATGGTGTCAGCCTAGCTCACAGCAACCTCAAACTCCTGGGCTCAAGCAATCCTACTGCCTTAGCCTCCCGAGTAGCTGGGACTACAGGCATGCGCCACCATGCCCGGCTAATTTTTTCTATATATTTTT